>KE505940.1:154768-173097 GCA_000441515.1 Elaeis oleifera | reverse complement strand
GAAACTCTTTTCGATGGGTTGGAATAATTCAGCTCTACCCTTCGAGGATCATCAATCATCAAGATGATATCGATAAGTCCCACAATCTACCAGTGACACCTAGCAATATGTAGTGGTAACTCAGTAGAATGAAAATGTGAATCTCTAGGTGCAGTTATCGTATGATTCAGTCCTTCTATCGTGAATTCTAACTTGACGGAGGTAATGAAAAACTCGTCGGACCCCATCATCAGTCATATACTAGATTGACTCGATTCGAGTTCATTTATAAATCTTGTAGAAATTTTTTTACAGTATTCACACTTACTTTAGCTAAAGACTTTCTAAACTCAGTCTCGTGAATCGCATAGGACTTCTTCTTTTCTACCAAGATTGATAGATTCCATCTAGATGCATCCTACTCCAAACAACGAATCTGAACCTACTATAGCTAACATATACAGTAAGGGCCCGAATGGCTAGGGATCAAGAAACATGCAGTCAAACTCAATTAACTCACTGTGAGTAGTCGATGACACTGCAGGTCAAAGGACCACTGAGAATTAATCACTAACGAGTGAGTAGACATCCAAGTTATTTTTATGTTGGTCATGCTCAGTACAAATTATTCTATAACAACCACCACACCCTCATTCCAATGTCTCTACATTGCAAATTCGAGACTCATCTGTCCATTAGGGAGGTGAACCGTGTACCGATCTCGAATAGATTGATCACTATCCTCTATGATGATCCTTTGATCGGGAGTATTTAAAACTAATCACTAATAATGTATGTCTCAAATTGTTAATACCTTTGAGAATATACAAAATCATCTTTGTTAATTTCTGAGACAAATCATGAAATATAAACATGATTGAAAAAAAAGTCCTCTATTAATATAAAATATTATAAATATAAGATTAAGCTCTGAAATTATGAAATGTATCAGTAAATAATTGGCTTCTAGAGCACATATCTAACATTTAGGATATAAATTGAACAATAAATAATTTTTTTAAACTTTTTTCTGCATTATCATCCACTTATAACATTTCTCACGCAATATGTTTTAGCTGTGAAAAAATAGGACACAAGGCATTTACATATAATTCAAAAAAATCAATGGTAAAATAGTAAAAAAATCTAGATTCCAAAGGAACCATAATTACTAACCTTAAAGGATCCAAGAAATTTGGATACCTAAGAAAGTTAGTTGATTTTCATGTAGAAATGCCTTGTAGCCAATGGATCAAAATATAAATGGTACTTGGATAGCAACTGTTTAAGACATATGACGAGTGATAAGAAATAATTCTTCACCCTTGAGAAAAAGGAAGGGAGAATAGTTACCTTTGGCGACAATGACAAAGAAAGATCATTGGTATTGATAAAATTTAGATTATTCCTTCTACCTACATTGATAATATATTGTTAGTTGATAATTTAAAATATAATCTGCTTAGTATAAGTTAACTGCATGACAAAATTTTAAATAATATTTAAATTAACTTCATGCATAGTCACTAGTCCCTTTGATGCGAGTATCAAATTCATTGGATATAGGCATGGCAACATCTATTTGGTTGATCTTGATGAGATAGCCATGAAAAGTGATCAATATCTTGTTGTTAAAGATACCAAGATCAAAGAAATCAATTGGTTGTGGCATCATAGGTTAAGCCATGCTAGCATGCACACTCTTTTAAAATTGGCTGCTAAAGATTTAATTAAAGGACTATCCAAATTAAATTTTGAATATGATCATATTTGCGATGCATGTTAATTGGTAAACAAACTAAGAAAAATTTTAAATCTAAAAATATGGTTTCAACTATTAGGCCACTTGAATTAATTTATATAGACTTATTTGGACCCACTAGGACCATAATTCTTGGTGGAAGAATATGGACTTGTGATAATTGATGATTTCTTATATTTTACTTGAATTTTATTTTTGGCACAGAAAGATGAAGCTTGTTCTATCTTTTAAAGTTTATAAAAAAAATTTGAATGAAAAGAATTCAACCATAGTTTGTATTCATAATGACCACGGCACTGAATTTGAAACAAGTTTTTAAAATTTTACAATGAACATGATACTGAACGTAATTTTTCGACACCAAGAACCCCATAATAAAATGGTGTAGTTGAAGAAAAATAGAACTCTAGTAGATATAGCCTGTATCATGTTGTATGAAGGAAACCTATCTAAATATTTTTGGACTGAAGCCGTTAACACAGCATGTTACATCCTTAATAGAGTTTCAATTTGTCTTTTTTTAAAAAAAATCCTCTATGAGCTTTAGAAAGAAAAAGACCTAACATTCACCATTTTCGTATTTTTGATTGTAAATATTTTATTCATAATAATGAAATAATAATCTAGATAAATTTGATGCTAAAGTGGATGAGGGTATCTTTCTTAGATACTCCACATCTAGCAAAGTATATAGAGTCTTCAACAAATACATCTTGATTGTTGAAGAATCCATTCGTGTTATCTTTAATGAAGCTAACGATTTATCTTCAAAAAGAAAGATATGTTTGAAGATGATGCAAAAATTCTAGAGAATGGGATGAAAGAGCTTAATTTGAAGGAAAGATCAACCCAAAATGAAGATGAACAGATAAAGAATGCTGAGCAAGAGAAGAGTACTGAACAAGAAGTAATCTAAAGGCATAATGATCTATCCAAGGAGTGGAGATATGCACACAACCATCCAAGAGATTTAATCGTAGGTGATCCTTCACAAGAGGTAAAAGTTGGATCATCTTTTAGAGATACTTTTGATTATCTTACATTCGTCTCTCAAATTGAATCCAAAAGTATAGAAGAGGCTGAAAATAATTCAAATTAGATGCTTGCTATGCCAGAAAAGCTAAATCAATTTGAGAGAAATAATATCTAGACACTAGTTAGCAGACCTATTGACCATCCTATTATTGGAACCAAATAGATTTTCAAAAATAAATTGGATGAAAATGGTTATGTAGTTAGAAACAAAGGTAAGTTAGTGGCCAAGGGATATAATCAAGAAAAAGGATTGACTATAATGAAACATATGCTCCTGTAGCAAGACTAGAAACTATTAGATTGTTACTTACTTTTGTTTGCTACATGAATTTTAAATTATTTCAAATGGATATGAAAAGTATCTTCTTGAATGATTATATTGCTGAAGAAGTATTTGTAGAACAATCCTCTAGATTTGAAGATCATTTATTTTAAATCATATTTTAAATTGAATAAAATTTTATATGATCTAAAATAAGCACCTAAGGTATGGTATGAAAGACTTAGCAAATTTCTGTTAGAGAATAAATTTCACAGAGGTAGTGTAGACATAACACTGCTTTTGAAAAGAAAAGATAATGACCTTCTTGTTGTTCAAGTTTATGTGGATGATATCATTTTTGGAGCTACTAATGAGGATCTTTATCAAGAATTTTTTGAGTTAATGTAAGATAAATTGAGATGAGCATGATGGGGAGCTGACCTTCTTCCTTGGACTTCAAATCAAACAAACTACAAAAGGGATCTTCATCAACTGAATCAAGTACATTAGAGAAATACTTAAGATATGGAGAACACAAAGGAGATTGGCACAGCGATGAGGCCCACATGCAGACTTGATGAAGATAAAAATGATAAGAGTGTGAATGAAAAACTCTATAAAGGTATGATTGATTCTTTGCTTTACTTAACTGCAAGTAGGCCTGATATATTATTTAGTATTTATTTATGTGCAAGATTTCAGTCTAACCCTAAAGAGTCCCATATGCTTGCTGTTAAAAGAATTTTAATATATCTAATGGGAACACAAAACTTAAGTCCCTGGTACTCTAAACAAACATCAATTGACTTAATTGGATTTTCAAATGCTGATTATGGAGGATGTAGAATTGATAGAAAAAGTACTAGTAGCACATGTCAATTTTTAGGATTGAATTTGATCTCATGGTTTAGTAAGAAGCAAAATTCGATAGCATTGTTCACGATCGAGGCCGAATATGTTGCTATCGGAAGTTGTTGTGCTCAACTTCTTTGGATTAAGCAATAGTTCAAGGATTATGGTATTGAGCAAAATAAATTTTACTAAAATGTGATAACACTAGTACCATCAACTTAACAAAGTACTACATTCAATACTCTATAACAAAATATATTGAAATTTGACATCACTTTATTAGAGATCACGTTTAAAATAATGATATTATACTTGCATTTGTATCAACTGAAATTAATTGGCTGACATTTTTACAAAACCTTTGAATGAAGATAGATTTAATCTAATTAGAGGTGAATTAGAAATTTATGATCCCCTTCAATGATAAAATCTCTTAATATCTTGTTACTCATATATTGATTAACTTGATCCATGTGTTCTATAAATTTGTTGAATTTATTTCAAATTTTTATGAATTTCTAAAAAAATTGGCTCAAGCTGGCTCGACTGTGTAGTTGAGCTGACTCGACGAAATTCAAGCTAGCTCGACATGTTGGGACACAATTTTTAAATCATACCAATCTTTTTTTGAAACCCTGTTCTCCTTTCATCCGAGCCTGCCCACTTCAAGCTTTTCTCGACTCTGACCGTAATCCCTCCAAAATCCCATCTCTCCTCCTCGTCTAACCCTCAAACACTTGGGATCTCCAAACCATGGCATCCAAATCCCGTACAGTCGAGGCAAAGAAGCACCGAGTAGCAGCTCCGTGCGTGACTTGTTCAAAAGAAGCAGCACCGAGGTTCAGCATGATCAGCCCCTCCTCCTCGACCTCTATTCCTACTCAAGTTTCTATGGCATCTAGAGCTGTTACAACCAGAAGAAAGTTAATTTTGAGTTTTGGATGAATAAGGGTTCCTGATTGGATTGTGGATTCAACAGCAGGGTTGGAGATGATTTGCTCACTCAAGTTACTGACCTATCCCCACCTTGTTAGAGAGTTTTTGAAATCTGAGGTTAGATACCGAGTTCATTGAGTCAATGGTGAAAGGCATTGAGATTATTTTGGACCAAAGAAGATTAGGGCATCTTCTGCAAATACCCTCCTCTGGACTCTAAGCTGTGGAGTTGCCAAATGATTTTGATGGAATGCAGAAGCTTCTCGAAAGGAATCTTCCAAAGAAATTTAACATTCACAACACCAATCTCTTGCCTGTTGAACTGAAGCTTCTTCATAGCATGATCAGCTAAATTTTCTTCCCACAGATAGGGAGATTTGATGGGATTTCTTCGAGGGATCTAGGCATGATGTTTGACATGGTTAAGGGCACTGCTATAAATCTACCCTTCTTTATGATCGAGCAGATAAAAATACAACAGAAAAATCTAAGAGTCAGGCTTGTCTCCTTTATGGAATGATCTTTACTCTGATATTCAGAGAAGCAGGTATTGAGTTGGATGGAGAGAACTGCAAGCTACTCAAACATACTGACTACTACTCCATCCACACTCTCCATCGCATGAAGTTCTACAAAGAGAGAGATGAATGGATCCGAGGAGGTGAAGAAGAGCAGCCTAAGAAGTTCTGGATCTTCCTCCTCCTCACTCTCAAATTCAGTAGAGCCATCATCCCCTGCACCTGTAGTAGGACCATCTCCCCTGCACCTACACTGACTCCGAGATCTGTAGCTAATGAGCATTACTTTGCTTCCCCTCGCACACTTAGAATGCCACATACCTTTTCTGTAAAGGGAGCTATGGATCAGATGATGGATCATATGGGGAGCATGTTTGCTGACTTCAAGTCTCAGATTTTGCAGAGCCATCAGGCACTTCTAGAGCAGACTCAGACTCAGTTTTAGCAGCTTTGTGGTGAGTTGCTGAGGATCACTTTGAGATTTGAGAGTTTAGAGAGAGTCATAGACCACAGAACTATCGCGGATCAGAGGACTAATCCCTCAGATCTTTGATAATAATTTTTAGAATCTTGAGGAGATGAAAGTATCTTCTGAGGGGCAGTTTGATTCTCTCATGTAGCAGATGAGCATCTTGTCCCAAAATATAGATATATTAGAGAAAGACTGCATGGGACAACTAAGAAGGTCGGTCAAGTGAAAGTTGAGGTCGTCAAAATTCTTAAAAGGGCTAAAGAGATTATAATATCACATGGCAGTGCAGAGCTTTTTGTCATAGAAATTCAGCGATTTGAGGCATAGTTGGATCAGCTGTGGTCTCAGATATTCCCTTCTACTACTTAGACCAGACCTTTTTCTACCCCCACATCCTCTTTCAGACCCCTCTTCAGTGCCACAATTAGGCTTGGCATTGGTTTTCCACCCCTTCGCTTCAGGCCTTTTACTAGAATCCAGAGCAGGACATCAGCTTCTTCCTCCTCATCATCTTATCCTCCTGACCCCATTATTGAGGAAGTGTCAGATGAAGACTAGAGTAGTTACCTTGGATTATCCTTGTGTTAAACCTAGTTTTATGTTTTGGTTGGCATCTTTTGTAATGCATGTTGTATTGTTTATATAGTATTTTTTTGTAAACAATACAAACAATTAATGAATATCTACTTTACTTTATCTTGCCGTGTAATTTGTGTGTTCTTGTGAATATTTCTTGTGAATGACTGTCAAATTATATCCTAGACACACCTTATAAGAAATTTTAATTAGAATTAAATTATATTAAGAAAGTAAGTCTAGTCTAGAAATCAACTTGGAGAAGAAAGGCTATAAAAAAACTCATGATATGCTTGGCATGCTTATATCTTATTGATTCTGATAACTTTCATACGAAATAATTATAAGCTTTTTGATGTTGACAAAAAGAGGAAGAAAGACTAAATTGAGTATATATATTAAACTCAATTTATCTATCAAACTTAATTTGTTATAAAATCAAAAATGAAACGTTAAAATCTGAATAGAGACTATTAAATTTTTTATCCTGAAAATCACCTCATAAGATGCATCTATTGAGGGGGAGCTTAAATTTCAATGGTAAATGAAAAGTTCACACATGTAAATTTTATAAAGATACAACTTTCTCAAATTTGAAATTGTTTGTGCCAATGGTATATATTGAATTGTAAAAAGCTATTACATTTATGCTAGATATTAAATAATTTTTATACATATATACTATATGCTCAATATTTTTGCATCATCAAAAAAGAAAAGATTGTTGCCTCCGAAAATGATTTTGATGATCACAAAATATTAGAGCATATTTTGATACTAATATTCTTTCAAGTATGATAAAAAATATTTTTACAGAAGAAAAATGCTGTTTGGAGACTCTAAATGTAATTGAAGATCATTTAAGTCAAGAAAAACTGAGTTTGGAGAGCTTTGATACAAAAAAGATCACTTTAAAAAAATCAAGCCGACTCTGTCAGAAATCGAATCAGCTCTGACACGGTACATCTTCAAAGTTTTGGTTTGGCACGCAACCGAGCTAGCTCGAGGTGGACCCGAGCTGGCTCTCTCGGAATGATAGAAAGGCTATTTTTTAGTTCTACGAGCCGAGCTAGCTCGAAATTGGATTCGAGCTAGCTTTTTTAGTCGAATAGAATGTTGAATTTAAAAATATTGTTTGAACTGACTCGAGGTCAATTCGAGCCAACTCGATGATGTCTGACATCTTCAATGGATAGTTTTCAAATGCAATTTTCAATCAAAAATGCTTCACACGGCTATTTTCCACCTCCAACGGTCACCAATGGCTAGTTCAAATCCAAATCACTCAGAGGTTGGAGAGAATCATCAAGAGATAAAAGAAAGCTAAGAAAAGAGAGAAAAAAGAACAATTCATTGCTAAAAGAAGAAATCTGTATTCAAAGCTAATCAAGAGTATCTACCAACTTCTAACTACATTCTTCTTGATTTTTTAGAGCATTAAAGAAGAGGGACAAAGAGCGTTAATTGCTGGCATTCAAGTCTCCAACCATCGAGCTTCAACAACAACAATCCGACCATCTCAAGGGTTTCTTTTGTTGTTCTATTTTTCATTTCTAATTTGCCATAATAGTTTCAGCTTGGATTGAAACTTGAAGGGATAAATTTATACCAAACTAAGATTAGTTTGGGAGCCTTGGTATAAGGCTTATAAAGATTTTGATTGATTGATTTGAGCTAAAACCAATTGAATTTATTATGAGTTTAGTGAAATAACATGCTGCAATCAGATTGATTATAATAAAATTCTCAAGAGGTAACTTGGAGAGTGGATGTAGATGCTTGAGATACACCAAACTACTATAAACTTGCTGTGTTTGTGTGGTTGTGATCTCCTTCCCTTTTGTATTTAGTTTCAGCATATTTAGTCACTGCATTTTCTGTTTACTTATCTTTCTGCACAGCATACATTACCTTAATTGAAAAATTTTAACAACCCAATTCCACCCCCCCCCCCACCCGCTTGGGTTGTCCTATTGGGCAACATGAGGATAGTGCCCAAGGTGGTTAGACCTCATAATACTTGCCCTCCCACTTCCTAGCTCAAAGTGGTTGCTTCGAGTGAAGGAAGTAGTAGTCTTTAGAAAATGTTCTCAATGTGCGTCCGAGCCAATGAATCTGAGTTGTCTGATCTTCAGGTGAACTGTCATGTTACTTCGTAAAGTCTAGCATTGATTTGACAAGTTACTTCATGAATCATGCTTTAATTATTAGGAAAAATTTAGCACTTCATGGATCCTAGAATATTTATGAGGGATGGGTGGCTCGAGGTAGATCATTATTTCGATCTTGAAGGTTGGAAATCAGCGGTTATGGTTCGATTGGTCGGAGGCTGCCATCTGTCCCACGTTGATTAGCTTGGCACTATTTTATGTGGATTAGTTCATGTCGTCGGATCAGAATAGTGGTGCTTTCGAAGAGTCATTTGGTCAAATGATCCTAATTTGGGCCACATGGCCAATATCTGATAGCTCAGGGGCCGATCTGGACCATCAATGAATAATATATAAAGGCCTAGTCTCCCAAGTTTTCATCTTTTTGGTCACTATCCACTACCAATGTCTTAGCTTCCAGTCCGTCAGTGGTATTTCTGCTGCCGTGCACTCCATCTATTTCTCCGACGCCAGTGGCATCCTTCTGGTCAAGGCCTATCTTTCTGGTTGGTTTTTTATCCTTTCCTCCATCTCGATCGACTTTCTTCCTTTTGTCAGTTTTCTTCATTGTTTGTTCCCTTCGATCCTTTCTTTGTTTCAAAATATCTTCCAACGATGAGGATTGGGGTGAAAGTCATCTAGGTGGCTGGGGTTCTCGACTGTCTCTTCATCTATCTGGGTTAAAGGAGGATCCTCAAACCATCGTTGAGGTTGCCTCACCATCCGAGCATCGAGATCCCAAACTGTGAAGGCTGGGAAGTCTTGTGAAATGATTTGGAGATTTCTTCGATCTTGGAAGTGAGGAGTTGTCCATCACTAAAGCCGATCTTACAAGATTTAGTTCTCAATATTTCATTCCTTCTACTTTTCATCTCGAAGTCCCAAGCCAGAAAGATTGAGTTTCTAATGCTTCAGAGAGTCGAGTCGCTATGTACGAGGAGACTCTCTGAGTTGGTTTTTGATTGTCTTTCCACCCTTTTGTTTCCAATATCCTTGACTTTTTCAAGATTCTTCTGACCCAGATCATTTCAAACTTCATTCAGGTGATCACTATTTTTATCAACATGTGTGATTGGCTCTGTGTTCAACTGAGAACTTCACTCTTTAGAGTATTTTTTTTTACCTTGAAAAAGCATCCCATGAGAGAAGATGGTGGTACTTTAGTCCTCAGTATAAATGTAAGTTTATCACCAGCCTTCTTTCCTATACATGACTGGAAAGGTTAGTTCTTTTTTATTTCTTTAGATATTCCTTGGGGCTTCAGTTGGATCTAGAGTAATCCCAGTTTTCTCTGAATAAGGAGTCAATCCTCCTCGGAGATGAGGAGGATTATCAGAAGTTGCTCAGCATCGAGGTGCCGAAGTTGAGTGAACTAATGTCCGAACATACACTCTATGATACCTATCTTAGTCTGGCTCTTTCTTGGTGTATGTCCGAGTCTTTTCTTTATTGATTTTCTTAGTTCTTTTGATCTTTCGTACTGACTTCAACCTTCAACTTTACAATGATGAGGCCCAATCTCAGATCGATCAAGGCAGCCTTTTTGAAGAAGAGGCTAAATTTGGGCTCAGGAGAGGGTTTGTCAAGGAAGAAAATGAAGCTGACATTTTCCTTGGCTCTGATCCCGCCAGCTCCACTAGCTTCTAGTGTATCGACTGGGACCTCCGGTATGGACCCAACTGAAATTGACAACACACAGATGGTCGTCATTACTTTGCCCCTAAGGGCAGCTCCCCTAGCTACTTAGGAGCCCACCCGAGTAGTGACTCCTTGATCCCCTCCTCAAGACTCGTCACTGGCAAGATCGAACTCGTTCACAATATCTCCAGTTGCTTCAGCTCCTGTAGTGTGGCAAGCAGTGGGCCTTCCTCATTGACGATCGAAGAGGAGTATGTCAATGTGATGAGTAGGTTAGGGAGGATGAGTTAGCTCTTCACAATCAACAGCTTGCCTCAGAGGTGGTCAACTGATGTTGCTACCAGCCAACTGGGATGAGATGAAGGCCCGACCCATGGACAAGGTGTTATCCGCTTCGTACGGAGACCTTTTAAGGGTAGGCTTTTGACTTGGTCAATTCTTTTACTTATATTTGTAGTATTTTGACTTTGATTCCTTTGCTGCTCATACATGATATTGCCCACGTCAGTGAAGTGATCGTTGGCCTCACCCAAGTGAGAAGAACGCTCGAAGGGGATCTCCAAGCAGTGGAGGCTCAGAAGAAGATCTTGGAGGAAGATGCTTCTTGGGTCAGATGAAAGCTCCTGGTCGCTAAGGAGTGAAACATGCAGCTCGAGGGCTTCCTTACCATTGACCATGGGCTAATGGAGATGTGCTAGAAGATGATCATTGAGCTTGAAGAGAACCTGCAGCTTGAGGAGGTCGTGGTAAAGGCTACCGAGGATAAGGCCGCATAGGCAGAAGCTCGGGTGGAGGCCGATAAGATAAATGTAGTTGTCAAGGTGGTCAAGTACTGAGGCCATGCTAAAAGCCATCGAGGAGTACAAGACCTTGGAGGAGTTCAAGGCCATGGTCACTAAGGATTCCTCAGTGGCTTATGGATACGACTTTGATGCCTGCAAGGCTCTGGTGGTGCACCTCTTTCTCAAGGTCGACGTCTATCAATTGGACCCTGTTGTGGAGGCAGGTGAAGGAGATTAGTCATCGAGCGAGGAGCTAGTTGAGCCTACTGCAGTTGAACCTTTCGTTGTTGATCACTACTCTGGATCTACAGTTGAGCTGATTATCGATGTCGAGATCAAAGTATCTACCGAGGAGTTTTGAGGCTCTGAGCCTTGTTTCCTTTTATTTAGTTTCTCGTCTCTATCTTTGTAATGTAAATTTTTAATGAAATGAACTTTCATATAATAATTGCCTACTCGTTGGTTTATCCAAAGTGTTGTCTGAGTATTCGAAATGGGATCGAGTCATCTCTAGTCTGATGTCTTTTTTGAAGTCATTTGATAAGTAGATTTAGACTTAGATTTCGCTAAGTTGTGAGTGTTGGTTGACATCCAAAGTCATTGCTTAACATCACTTTGCCAAGGTTATCCTTCTTGAAAGATCCTGTAGTTATTGTTGGATCTTCTCTGAAGTTTGGTTGCCTTATCCAAAGTTTTTTTGGATGAGGGCTATTCTCAGAGTTATATTTTGCCTATGTAGTTTCCTAAAGTTTATCTCAACAATGGACAAAATTTGCCAATTCGATAACTTCAGTCATGTCCTCGGATCTATTATGAAGATCTTGCTGTGGAGGTCCTAATTCAGGTTAGGATATCCCCTAATTGTCGTCATCGATGCGGTGCCGAACATAATTTTAGAGATCTCAGCTATAGCTGAGATATCTCTGAAAGGCCAGTCCATTTCCAATTTGGGCATTAGAGCTCTGATACCTAGGAGTCTAGGGGAGCGTGACATTTAATGCTGGTGCTTCTTGATAACAATAGTCTGTTTGGAAAGGACAACTGGGACTCTATCTCCCAGAGGCATGATCTCCAATGTCTTTCACATGTCGACACGTGTCGCATGATCAGAGGGAGTGGTTGGAGGCATTCAGATCTAGTTTCTCTATAAATAGGATCCTGTTGCTTGTGGATGGTATCAACTCAACTACACTCCGTGATGTGGTGGCTCCACCTGGCTCGCCGTCGGAAAATCATTGGCATCTTCCTCCAACTAGGGGAGCCTCTGCTATCATCCAATCAGTTGCAGGGCACTTCAAAGGAGTACACTGGAGAGCAGTCTGATTTGGAATGAGGCATTGGAAAAATCTATCGCTTCGATGATAGAGATGAAGTGGTAGGCACCGGGAGCTACTTCAGCATTGTGCTTCAAAGAAGGATTTTCGACCTTTCTACGGGGTAGCTCCTCTCCCCCCAAATCGAGCTAGCTTTCTGACCCTCCTCGAAATAATATTCGAGAGATGGGACATGCCCCTTGAAAAGGAGCACGCTATTCCATCCCTGATGTCTTTTACCAAGGGCCAACAATCGTTGAAGGGGGGAGGTCTCCACATGTGGGCGCTACTGAGGACCTCGCTAGGGCGGAGTTTGGCTTTCCGATCGAGGATGGTGAGATCGAGGATGTCGACTGAGCTTCAATTTTGCAGCTTTTGTAACTTTGTAAAAATGAAGTTGCCTTGTAATGGACTTTCTTTTTGAATAAAATATTCTTCTTTCTTTTTCTGCATCTTGTGTGGTTGTCATTTCGAAATTGTTCCTACGGTGTCCCGTCTGAGATCAATGCAAAGTCAGTTCTCAGTGAATTTTGCTGAGCTATCATAGGCCTCCTATTAACTCACCCACGGATGAGAAGCGCCAAGTGGTTGCATGGGGTTCTCGAAGGGTGAGTCCCTTGGTCGTCATTATACTTGGCCTCCACTTGACTCACCTGTAGATGAGGAGTGCCAGATGGTCATATGGGATCTCCGAAGGATTTGCCTCATCGTCATCATTGTACTCAGCCTCTGCTCAACTCACTCATGGGTGAGGAGCGCCACATGGCCATGTGGGGTCCATGGAGAGTTTGCCCCATCGTTGTTGAATTATATCATTGGTGTTTTCGAGATGTTTAGATCATAGAGGTCCTAACTTGAGTCGAGATAACTCCATGTTGTTGGCATCTTATCGAATAAATTGGAGGTCTCAACCAAAGGTGGGATATCTCTAAGGGATCGATCCTCCAATCCAGTCATCAGGATTCAGACTAACATCCAAATATCCTATAATTGTCATTGCACCTGGCTCATGGTGTAAATATATAATCATCATTGGTAGTTTTTTGACTTTTTTTTTGACTTGTGTAAAATCTGTAAGAATTTGATAGAATAAGTTTATTGATGACACCGAATATTTACAATTGTTACCGATAATATATTTGAAGGTTCTCGGAGTTCTACATCTAAGATTCCACTGAAGCCTTCGATTTGCTATCGTCATCAATATGGCTACAACATCATCTTAGAGAGTCTAAGCTTATCATAGATCGACAACATTCCTCAATCGCTCTCTTCGCCTCTTTGATTCTCGGCATGGTCTTCTGCCCCCTTGCCACCTCTGAAGCTTGAGATTACGTTGATAACATTGGCCATTGGTCAGTTATTGTTGCTCCATAATACACCATAGATGCTAGATGGTATTGATCGATATTCGAATCTGGTGGACCAAGTTGTCGATAGTTGTGGGTTAGCCGTCATGGGCACTAGCATCGACCGTATAGATCCACTCAAGATGGACGGCTAGACAACTCCACACTGACCTTATCAAGCAAACTGTTGGTCGGAGGTAGCGGAGTGATAGTGTCTCCTCATACTCTGTAACATCCCGAATCGAGAATGTGGTTAACATTTGAAACTTATATTTGTATGATGTATTCATTTATATATATGGCATGGTATTCATTCATGATATACTTGGACATTAAAATTTAATTGATTAGCATTAATGAAGCATAAATCTGTTTGACCCTTGAGATTAAGAAATTGAATCAATAAGAGTGATAGTGAAGCTGAATTTTGACGATTGAAAATAAAATGAGCTGATAATTGAAGTGGTATAGAGGAAAGGTGCAGAATTGTATCATGGCATTGGGACCTTAGTAGCATGAAGAAATAGTGAGAAATATCCGAGTTACAGTGCAATTGAGATTGAATTTGCCTAGTATGTTGAAGGAGAAATCAGCTTAGAGTTGATGAGAAATTCATAGCTTATATGAAATTGAAGATGCAAAGTAGTTAGAGTTGAATTGGATTGAAATGAATAATTAATCAGAGTTGGAATTGAAGAATTTAATCAGATTAGAATTACATAAATTTACAAATATAATAGATGACAGTGTGTGGTGAGCCGACTCAAGATTCAGATGAGCTGACTCATCTATTGTAGAACAACAAAAATAGAGTGGGTCTCAGATGTTTTGGATTTGATTTAAAAATAGATTCTTAAGGAAACAACTCAGCAGGCTTGTTATATAAAGAAAAGGACTAAAATTTCTCTTGATAATACATCAGCAAATACATTAATTTCAAATCTTTGTGAGGGTGACAAGTGGCAAGCAGCTCTCTTATTTTATTTCCTTCCAAGCCCATCCACCGGTTCTTCCTTGCTGTAGTTTTAATTCCTCAATTAAACCAGAAGGGATAGAGAGGGAGAGGAGTTAAAGAGGGCCATATTTTTGTTAGAAAATAAGGAGAATTCAACTGGAAGAAGTGATTTTGAATTCAAAAAAAGGAAGTTGCTAAAATTTTGATTATAAGAAAAAAAAGAATTAGTGTTAATTTCAGCAGAATTTTGATCAGTTGAGGTAAGAATTTTGATCCTAAACTAGAATTAAATTGAATCTTGAATAATGATTATTAGATTTGATATTTGGTAAATTAAATTATGGGTTTAATCTAGAATTTGAGGGTAATTATTGCTGCTAGAATTTTAATGAAATCATTCTAAATTATTTCAGCAAATAGTTAAAATTTGTGTGGACCGAAGTTGAGGTAAATTATGAAAATGAAATATAGTTAATGTGCTGAGAATTCTGAAGTTTATGTTGGGATTCAACTAATCCTAAGCAGGGCAAAACAGAATAGAATAAAAGCAAGTGATAAAAAGACTAAAGAGCAAGCATAAAGAAGCAAAGTAGATGTTCCTATGCTCATGTATCATGTTAATATGGTATTAATCAGTGTGTATCAACTTTATAGGAGAAGAAAGAGGACTCAAGGGTGCCTTGAGTGAGTTAAGCATCAAGATAGTACAATAGCCATGATGAGGTGAGTGGATTTTTCAATTAATGATGGTATTTTTCACTATATTTGCTATGTAAGAATATTGTAACAAAAAAAAAGTTATATTTTGCTATTTTACAGCTTATATGTATATGCAAGTATGAAAATAGAAAATGAACCTTATCGAAATATTATTCAGAGTACATATGTATATGTGCTACAAGTTTGGACAGCAAAGCATTTTTGGTTTGAAATAGTTTCAAATCAGCTTTTCAGTATTCAAAAATTTATCGAGCATATTTTTAGCAGGCTACCTATAGGAATGATCAACCTGTGGGTGTGCCAAAGCTAATCGATACCTCTTTATGAAATATTATTTTCAATGAAATCCAGCAGTATCAGATGCACTGTATTGACTGTCCATGATAGGGGTGTGCTATGGTATGGTCGGCGGTAGCCCAGTCGGTACCTTCTTATGAAATATTATATTCAGTGGGGTTCAGCAGTATCAAATACACCATATCGACTATCCATGATGGAGGTGCGCTGCGGCGTAGTCGGTAGTAGTCCAATAATTTTTATTTCGATGACCATTTACACAACTTTATTCTAATTTAGCATACAAAGTTTTGAAAGTATAACAGTTGTTTATGATATACGTATCATGAGTATCACAGCTAGTTTTTATTTTTCATAGTTAAATGGTTTATTCACTCACTGAGACTTAGGTCTCATCCCCCCTCACTTCTTTTTATTGCAAATTTGGAGCCTCTTAGCCAAGTTAAGTGAGAGAAGTATTATATCTTATCATGATAGTATGTGAGATGAATGTATATTGAGACGTATTATATGTGCTTGAGTTATGAAACCAGTAAATATTAAATATAGTTATTTTTGAACAGCATCTTTTATCAGCATTAATACTAGAAAAGATTGTTCACATTTGCTTGTGAGAGGAGGGTACTTGGAGATGTGTATTATGTATTTGAATTGTGAAAGTTAGTAAAAGGTAATGTATTTTATTGTTAGATTATATGTGCTAAGTATAGTTTAATGAATGAAATCTTGGATTTAATATTGAGAAATAATAAGATAAATTGAAATACTTTTGTTAGCAGATTGAAAAATTGATTGAATTAAATATTGAGAATTATGTCCTAATGTCAATCATCTAGGTTGTAGATAATTATGCTCCATATATGTATATGAATTATAAAATGATAAATATTATCTGATAGATTTATCATAAGGAATACATCTTCTTAAACAGAACTCATATGTTATGATGAAGTCCTTAGAGCTACTACCAAAATGATAAAGGAGAATTAATCATGTGATTCTTAAATTCTGCTCGCGATCAAATGATACAATTATTATAAAGGTGATAATTGTATCAAGTGTAGGTTGTTGTATACCATCTTAGTTGGTTGTCCTCTTAATCAAGATATGTGGTGACATAGGTACGGTATATGGATGATTTATAGAAGTATATTTCACTTAGCGTGATCACTTTCGGAGTATTTTGCTGTCAAGGATTACTCTGATAGGATATAGGTATATGTGTCTCTCTGATCTGAGACTGTCTTGGTGACTTGCAAGCAACTCACTGTGCTTTGGTGCCAGACTACCAAATTTTAATTGATGATGGAATATTTTGGGTATAGTCAAGTATTTATGAAGTCTGAGTGCGACTCAAGATGGGATTGACCAAGTAAAATTGGAGATGATGCATCACTGTATTTCAATTTAGCAAAATTTTGGCTAAAGTAGTCTTAGTAAGGAGTCACAAATTTTTAAGGTTGAGACATAATGTGGACCACTCTTCTTGGGTTGACAGTTTATCCTTAGTCGTCCTTGAGCATCAACTGTCAAAGGGATGAATTATACGGTAACTATATCCACATGGGTTCTAGAGTGTTGTTAGATATACATTCAGTCTATCTGGATGTCGGATCTCATTGCTAGATGGTACATCAATTAGTACAGAAATTATTCTTATGCTACCAATTTAGGTTTGAACCTATGAGGTCACACACATAAAAATATCTGTCTGATCAAATGACTGATCGACGATTATGAATCGTTGAAGAGTTTAATTATCAATTTGATTGATGATTAATCCTATGCAAAGATTACAATAAATTATTTACTAATGGTTGGTAAATTAGAAGAATAATTAATTGACAATATGATTGTTAATTGACTCAATTTGATTGAGCAATGGGGATTGGATTAGATCTAATTGAATTGAATTCAATTAGATTGACTTTAGATTGATTGGATGGAGTCCTATTGAATAACAGGATTTGTTTCAATTGATCTCAGGGATACAAAATCAAATTAATGAGATTAGTTTGATATATGCTTTGATTGGATCAAATTCTATTGGATAATAGGCTTGATTGGATCAAACCCTATTATCAAATAGTTTCCTAAATTTATCAAGAATCAATCCCTTGATCAATGGGGTTTTAATCTAACTGATTCCAAAATCGATTTGGTCTAATATGTTTCATAATTGGACTAGGATCCAATTAGTTAGTTTGTTATAACTAGTTCCTAAGTTAGTTAGGATTGAGTCCAAGAATTAGTTAGAATTTGATCAAGATCTTGAATCCTATTTGGAATAGGACTAAACCCAAAACACCCTATGTGATTTATTCCCCACGCCACATCTATTCACCATGAGAAAAAGAGATCCCATGCCCCAACTTGCTTGTGCGCCATCTCCTCTTTTCCATGAAGAAAAGGAGACGTCTCTCCTCTCTTTCTTGTTGCCCCAAAGAAAAAAAATAGGAGGAAGGGGGCGTCTAAGAGTTGGACGCCCCAACATCCCACATGCCAACATCCCGTTTCTTCTCTTCTTCTTAGAGTGTTTTATGAGTTTTTTCTTGCTAGTTTTTGAGCATCAAAGAGAGCTTCTTCTACTAGTTTTACAGCAAAAAATTGGAGAAAAAAATTCTTCCCAAAGAGAGAAAGATCAAGAAAGAAGATGGGTCTTCTTTCTTGTGCGTAGTTTTGAAGAAGGAGTTCTTCTTTCAGATTTTTTTTTATTTTTTTAAGATTAAAATT
>KE505940.1:122696-138608 GCA_000441515.1 Elaeis oleifera | reverse complement strand
TCCGGCTCCCGTGGGAGTCCGGTTGGATCTGCTCGCTCCCGTAGGAGCTCGGCTGGAACGGACCGGCTCCCGTGGGAGTCCGGATTGGAGCTAGCAGCGACCTGTTGTTGGGGAAGTTCGACCGTTGACAAATTCTGGAAGGAGCTCAGCCTGAAGTCGGTCACTGTAGGAGATCGGTCGATGACGGAGTTCGGTGGGCACTGTAGAAAGTCGGCAGACAATCAGAGCCCTGGAGGCATTTGGAGCAATCCGACGGGCGTCCGCAAGACCCATCTTCGGAAAGCCTGGATGGGCGCCATCTGTCGGGAACTTCGGCCGAGGGTATTTTATACCCAACAAATCCTATATGATAATTTAGATTTGATCTATGCATGCATTGTAGATTAAATTATTTAATCTATATATGTTCTGCTATAATTTTTTAAAAATGCATGCACATCACCCACTATGCTTTCCTTCATTAAATAAGGATAAATTATCACAAAATGGTTGAAATTTATAGTATTTTGTGAAAGATGTTAATAGAGTTCAGCTTAGCTATTATTTGTGGCACCCTTGTCCGGTCTAGGGATCGAGTGCTCCATAATTTCTCTCCTTCGTTGGGTTGTTGGATCCTTTCTTTAGTGTCAAATTATTGTGGCAAGGCTCAGACTAATACTGGAGTGGCCAAGGACAGTGGACGAACTAGCAATCGAGATGCCAATGGAGACCTACAATAGAAGTCCACACTCACTAAGGGTCTCTAGTGGGGATCCTTCGATGCTTAGGTCAGTCAAAGCTTGAGAACAGTAAAAAAAAAGAAGATGGATGAAAGCGCCAGAGTATTCCTATTTTCTCTCTGGAGTTCCGCTTTCCTCGAGGGTCCCTAGTTACCTCTTTATACAAAGGCAGAGTTATAGATTATCATGTCTGAATCCAACTGGCTGCCTTACTAGACCATTGTCTGCCAAACCGTTAAGATAGAAAATTTATAGGTCAGAGGGTGTCAGTCATGGGTAGTGACTACGTTCTGACAGTTGGTTAGGAAATTCCTAGTGGTGGTCCACATGGTTGAATTAACCGATAACCTGAGATTAGCATACAGCCGAGGTCTTGACTTAGATTGGCATCAGTCATAGAAACCATCATGCATGGTAGGCAAGGTCCTGACTTTGAGGTTGGTAGGTACCCAAGTCACGGGTTTGACAAGAGTCGATGAAGCTACATGGACCAGACCTCCGAGGTGGTCTTGATTAGGGGTGGCAATTGGGTCAGATCGGATTATAAATAGGTCGGTTCAGATATAGGTCGAGTCAAAAAATAGCAAATCTGAATCCGATCTGTTTATTAAACAATCAGATTTTCAAATCTGAATCCGACTTATTTAATAAATAGATCATCCGATCCGTTTAACCTATTTATTAAATAAGTAATCAATTTAACCAATTCAATGTAATCCATTTAACCTATTTACTAGATAAATAACCTATTTACCAAACCCAATCTAATCCGATCTGTTTAACCTATTTGTTTAAGAAAATTGATTGTTTACCAAATCCTCAATCTCAAGCGGCTAACCCCCCTAAGCGATGGTCGTTGGGGAAGAAAATACTAACCACTAAAAGAGAAAAAAGAAGAAAAACCCTAGAACTCGAGTGGCCAAGGCGCCAAGCGTCATAAGCAAGATGCCAAGCGTCACAAGCCCCTTAGCGACGGCCGTTGGGGAGGAAAAGGAGAAAGAAAATAGCATAGATTTGGGCTCCCTTAGCAATGGTCGAGTGCTGACAAATACGGCCATCTCCTCTCAAGAACCGACAATGAAGGAGGATCGAAGGAGGAAACTAAAGGAGGGTTAGCTTCGTAGTTCGTCTGGCCACCATTGGGAAGGAAGCTAAAAGTATCGGCCATTGAAGGAGAGGTGGAGGACCCCTGGCTACCGTTGAAAAATGGGGAGGAAGTTGGAAGCACTGGCCATTGAAGGAGTGGAGGACTGAAGGAGGAAATCTAAAAATTCTAGATCTAGAAGTCGGACCGAGGAAGAAGAGAGTAAAGAGCCTTTTATACGTGAGATGGGACCGAAGGGTAAAGGATCAACAGCAGTAGTCAATTTAAATCATTTAATACTTTAGCCTTTAAGCCATAGTATTGTGGGTTTATAGGTTATAACCCGATTCAATTTGACTTACCCAAACCTATTTATTAAACGGGTTAAATGGGTCAACTGTCTGAAATCTGAATCCGATCTGATTATTAAACAGATTAAATGGGTCAATTCATTTACGATTCGAATCTATTTAATCCAAACCGAAACATGTTTAAGACGGATCGAATCGGGGTTAGATTGATTTTTGCCACCCCTAGTCTTGATGAGTCATCGGCAACATATTGATGTCCTCAGTGGTGGCCGAAGATGATATCTGAAGATGAAGTCCGATAAAACTGCCCACCCCATTATTGAGATGTCTGGATGGTGTTCATCTTTTGAAGTCCATCTCAGTATCGCAATCGATCCAAAGAGTACATCTGAAGATGAGCCCCAAAGACAGTGCCTGAGGTAGCTACACCCCGTAACAAAAAGGATAGCATTAGTGTCTTTTAATGAGTGGTGCAGGAACACCAAGGCATAGAGTCTAGGAGCACCTTAATGATAAACTTTTGGGACCACCAGAATATATGGATGGCCTTGCAAGCCTCACTGGAAACAGCATTTTCTTTGTTGCTGTTGTTGTACGAGCACCATTTAGAAAGGCTCGATCTTTATATATCTTGCTGAGTCACAACGTGGTCTCGATCAAGATTATGGGGAAAATTATGTCACCCAAAACATATATTATTGGATATTTCAATATGTTCATGATATTTTCTAAAACATAAGGTTTGTGAAATTTAGAAAGGGTAGCACTTAATGCAATTAAGTCAAACAAATCGGTGTGGAATTCTTTGGGCACCATTGTTGATTGCAGAAGCATACAAGGTATGAAGTGCAGGATGGGTAATGATAAATTTTGGGATCACTAAAATATAAGCCAATATGTTTAACTACCAGTCAATCTTATGTTTAGTATGATTTATAGGATGGATCAAGCTAGTGCTTGAAGTGGATACAAGGTCTATTGGCTTGATGGGTGGTGCTGAGTCAGGACGTTGGGTACTAGAAGATAGTCGACATTAGTTGCTATAACCACCAAAAATGAAAGTAGATATGGGTAATAGCTGTCAAAAATGAGCAGTTATTTATTTTAGTATAATATTAAATTTGTATTTTGCATGACAATCATTCGGCAATCAATTTAATATATCTTTATCTTTAGCCTTATAGTATAGTCCAATACTATGTTCTTATCATAGTGACTATATCTTAGTGCTATATGCCTTATCCATTTTTGAACATTGGTATGACAACGACGAAAATCCTTGAAGATTAAAGTATCAGAATTCGAGCTACTCTTTATTTTCTTTCTATTTATATTATTTTCAATTGATCAAATGTCGGTGGCACACCCATGTACACCAACCTCATTGCTATTGAACACTTTGCATCTTTCTCAACTAGCCAACAAAGTTCCTGAGACCCCTACTACCTTAACGTTTGTCCGGATGAGACAGAAAAATATACCAACAATCACTAATATCCTACTGTCCTTGATTTTAATATATTTGACCGATATTTTTAAAATTTTCTCACTCTAATTCTAGCTATTCTATAGATTTGATTATCACCTACTTTTGAGTCTAGCCTATCATAGGCTATATTTTTGGACTTATGTAGTACTTACTAATCTTTTGTATCTTTCTTAGCCTACTTATCTTATGAAATCCTTGGCATTATGTTCTCTTTGCCATTATCTAAAATAGATCTATTTATTTTAATTGTCTCTTGTATCCCATTATTCTACCACCATATTCCTTTATGTGTACATTTTCTTATTAACTCTCGTATATTTTTTTAGTTATCCTTTTGATGTAGCTAGCTGTTTGGTTCCACATTTAATTAGTTTCATTCCTTAAATTATAATATTTTCCTTTAATACTATATCCTAAAAAGTTATAATATTTCTCTCTTTCAAATCCTACCATATTATCTTTGGACATTATTTTTTTTTCTTTTCTTCTTGCACCTATTTATACACACTACAATCCTTACATGCTGATCTTTCATTTTTTAGTAAAAAAATAATTGATTTATGATAAATTTGATCTTCACTTAAAGTTACTAAATACTCATCTCTTGTCCTAAAATATATTGCAATTACTAAATCATATGCTGGTAAAAACTCAAGAATTGAACCTTCTATTAAATTCCTATTTTTCAAACTAAATCTAGCATGTACTCTATCATATTTAGTATTACTCCCCCCCAAATGCCCATTTAGGCACCACCTATAATTATCCTTTATTTTTAATAAATCTTTGCATTATTCTATTCATTTTCTCCAAAAAATTTTCTTTTTTGATAAAACCAAAAATTGTTCTTAATCTTCTTCATTAAGCCTACTTGTAATGCATTAATACTAACTACCAACTACATTGATAATGTTCTTATCTTATCTAAAATTAATCTATTAGCCTATCACTTATCCTTTTATATCTACTATTTTTTTGTTTATTTCTTTTTATGACTATTTTACTTTATTTATTATTATTCATACTTACATATAGTAGTTTATACCCATCCTTGATATCCTTAAATTCAAATACTTTTATTAGTTTTTATAAGCAGGCAATATCAATTCTTTTGCATATTATTGCATCCACTAGTTTTCTACTTTATTCAACCAGATCTCCGGCACTTGGAAGTATATAGTACCTTTTTTGCAAGGTGCAATTTTCCCCTTAATACTCCAATTGGATGCCGATATTCTGTAATACTGCTGACTTTCTAATTTTAGATAAACTATATCAATTAGTCATTATAATCAAGTTATGCTATGACAAACTGCTTATGGTCAATGACATAATCAATCACCATCGTGGTGGCAGCCCAGTGGTAATGGGCATATGTTCCCCCCCGTGGTCGGGATTCGAGTCCCGAGTAAATGTCTAAGGAAAATGATCTGCGGTGATTCCTGTGGACGACCTCAGCACGAGGAAGACCGGAAACTGTGCCTTTCATGCTGGTAACTACGGTGGCTCGGGTGGTGACCAACTCATCGCATAGGTGGGGAAGAGTTAAGCATTGGCATCCTGTACGGAACATTCCACCCAAAGGACGAGGCATCCTCAGAGGGATTGCTGCACTGATCTTCTCTGTCATCCTATTTTTTGTATCAAAAAAAAAAAAAAAAAAAAGAACATAATCAATCTTTGCTTATATATCACTACAATTGGGTTATATTGTAGTAGGTGGCTTGCAATGACCTAATCAATCCTTGCCAATTTTGACTAGGTTAACTTATGGTCTATTGGATATAATGGGAGATGCCCTAACATTTATCACACATATCAAATTTGGCTTTATTTAATAGTTATCGATATATTTTTATAATTTGTTGCCAACCTGATGTTAATCTTTCATCTTTTTATCCCGATTCGAGAGGGCCATAATGGTGTTACTGACTTATTTTTTTTTTAAGTAGAGGATCTTGCTTGCAGTAATTGATAAAGTGGAAACTTTTTTTTTTTTTCCAAGGCATAGAAGACAGAACTTCACAGTAATAATATATATTAAAAAAATAAATCAAGTGATCATGTCCCTCCATGCTGGAAGTCTAGGATGCAGACGTTGGGAAAGTAGCAAACCACTTCACATGCGGATGGCTGGGGGATTGGGCTCGTAGCTTCTTTGGGCCACCACCGCCTGGTATACCTCTTCAACTTCCCTTACGCCTCCTTCGTTCCCTTTCTCGATCTCTGCCCTCCTTTGGGGGTCTGGTATCCAATTCGCTGCCTCCCTCTCCCTCTTCGTTAAACTCACGTTTTCTCACGCCTCTTCACTTCCATTGTCTTCATTTCTTCTCCTAAATTCTCCGTCCCCTTCGTTACCCTCGCCTCAATCTCGATTCCCAGTTCCTCCATTCGCAAGAATCATTGGATTTTTTCAAACCTTAACCCCTAATGGGAATAGGCTTCTTAGGGTTTTTTTTTTTTTTGTTTCAATTATTTGGGGATTTTTTGGAGTTTGGAAGGATGATTCCATGGGGGGGATTGGGCTGCTGCGTGAGTGCAGCTGCTCTATATCTCCTGGGAAGGAGCAGCGGAAGGTATTGTTCTGATTTGCTGATTGGATTGACTGAGTTTGTTCCTGTCTTTCTTGAAATTTATGGTCCTGATTGTTGATGTGTGATGAACTTTATGTGAAGGGATGCTGACGTTCTAAGGTCGGTCACCAGGGTAGGCCAGTTGAAGGATCTTGGTATGTGCGCCTGGTGCACTTTGTGGATGTTCTTTTCTCTGCTGTTGATTGTGTTATTGAGTGTTCAATTAATAGATGAACTAGTTTTGTTGATGCTGGTGCTTGGGAATTTGAGTGCTCTAGTGATCCAAGTTTCGGTTTTGGTTCCACAAAGAATTAATTTCCTTTTATTTCCTTTTCTTGTTTTGATTATTGGTTATAGCTTGACAGTGTTACTACATGGGGTAAATTTTGGTCATTATGTTCCGGCTATAATTTCAATCTGCATCAAATACTAGTGAGAGTTATGGAAATTGATTGTTTGTGAGGTATGTATGAAGTTGAATGAATGTCTTAATCAACTACTTCTCCTACATTCTGGTACAAGTGTTTGTGTTGGATGTTGCTATAGGGAGTATGCTTCTCTGAGCTCAAAAGAAAAAGAAGATTCCATGAGGTGTTGTATCTGTTTGGATATGAATTTGAATTAGCTTTATATTTTGAGTTCGCATAAAAATCAAAGTAAAGCAAGCTCATGCTTTTATGGTTAAACTTAAACAATAATAAAGGGACAGATCACATATAAACATGAAATCATTAATTATACGGCCACCAACATAATTAGCTTATGATAGACGCAGTATTGCAGACAAGTCCCTCTATATTAGTTTTGCATGTAAATGGATGTGATGACCGTATTTGGACATGTAGCTGGTTGTTTGATGCAACTAGAGGAGAAAAGAGATAGAGAACACAGGAAAAATGACGTTAATGTAGCTACATACCTTACTTTTAATATTACACAGTTAACATATAAAATATTTTTTTGGCAAAGATGCCTGAAATATATGTTTCTCATCTGAACATCAAAATTATCTCAGAAGTCAAGGGCACAAGAATAACACCATGCAGAGTTAGTTAAGAAACTAAAAAGTTGATAAACTCTAGAAGCAACAATAGGTCACTTCCAGCATCATGCCATATGGTGGATCAAATCCATTGTTTGGAGAACCTAACTCTGTCTCGATCTCTAGAAAGTTACAAAATAAAAAAATGTGATTAATATCTAAGTGTTTGATGCATATCTGATTCACTGATATCTATCTGATAAGTATTCTTTAGGATGGATGTGATATTCTTGTTAGTGCAGCTAAAGATATAAATATTCTCGCACCTGTTTCCTTTATGTGTTTTAATATACTATCTCTAAGTTGAAATGTGGATCATAAAATTTGTTAAACAATATTAAGATTCCTTGCATTGAATAAATGGGGAGGATCAACAAGATTTGAGATCTACATGGCTGCAATCGCATGTGCAACATTGGTTCCTCAGAGAGGTAGAGATCTGCATAATTTATGTTTTACTCGACCTCCCAGAACTGTAAATAGTGATAGCTACTTTGTTTTTTGAGATATACACAAATTTCTCTTTGCAGAAATAAATTTGAAATCTTTAAAACTCTAGTAGCATAGTCCTTAGAGATGATTCATCATACGAAATGAAGCTAAGCTTTATGATCCAGATAATTGAATTTGTAAATATCGCTGCCTGGTTAGCATTTCCTTGTGTTGCCTTCATAAATTTTAACATCTCTATTATAGTCTAAGTGTTTTGAATTTTTTTTAATGCTTTGGAGAGCACACTATCTGGTTGTTGTGAAATATGAAAACCATGTTTGTTCTGTGAACTTCTCACTATTGATTATTACAATTAGCATGTCCTCTGTTCACCTTTTCTTTTTTCTTTTGGTGTTTTTTTTTTGGGGGGGGGAGGGGACTTATTTACCAGTGAGGGGCATGTTTTTCCCTTCTCATGTTGCTCTTTGGTGTGTATGAACAATTAAGATCCCTGTAATTTCTAGAAGTTATTTCTAAATCTATTATTGTGTTGGGAAAAAGGCTTTTTACTGTGGAGAGGTATCTTTATGTTGAATTCTGTTTTTCTGTCAGCCAATTTAAAGGTTATGTATAAGTGATAGGCTTGCTAAATTTGATTGATATAGGAAAGAATAGATTCATCTTTCCTTATGTTTTGTCCTTTCAGCGATTTTTTTGGAGACTGCATGCAAAGTCTTTCCTTTATTGTCACTGTTTCGGGACGAGTTGGCTCAGAAACACCAATCAACTGTGAACAAAGTGGTTTAAGAGCTGTAATAGTTGAGGAAATGGTACATGTGGTTTTCATAGACGATTCTGCTGTGAAAATTCTATAGATACCTAGTTGGCAACTTCTTTTATCCATTTTATGTGAACTTTCTGGTTGAAACCCTTGTTCAGGCTGAACAACACTTCTTGAAGCATAATGATGCTGGTTCCTGGATACAAGACTCTGCTTTGATGCTTCCATGAGTAAAGAGGTTCCCTGGTACCTGGTAAGTAATGGCCATGATTCTTCACTTCAAGGCTTTGATGTTGATGTAATGTATCCATGATTGGACAAAATGATTAGTGTTGCATTAAAAAGCATATTCTTGAAGTAGTTTCTGCTAGAGAATTTTTATCATTTCTAGCCTACAGCAAACAAAAGACTAAAATTTTCCCTATACATCTAATGCTGAGAGGTTTGTGGGGATCACTTTTACAGGGAAGTCATGGTACTGTGCTTCTGAGAAAAGCATTTGTGATGGCTATTTTATAAGCTTTTGTTAAATCAGTTATCCTCTATACATTCTGTTTATGAGAAATTCGATGCTTCCAGGAAAGCCATTCCAGTTCTCATGTTTAGGTTAAGTTGTATGTAGCTGTAGAAAAAATTGCCTAGAATGACGAACAACTTGGGAGGAAATATATAGGTAACATAGAAAATGAAAAATCAATTTCTGATGAAATGAAATGTTTTATGTGCTCGTTTCCTTGTGATTGTTTGTAAGTCAATGTAATTCCATCCTTATCAAAGTACACAACTTTACTACATATCAGAAGAAGAGATAATTACCCTCAGCTGAAATAAACCAGAAATTTATTTGTTTAGTTGGGTTAAATTTCAATATATGCTTGGTGTGTGATGACCTATGGATGTCTTACAGCTATTGTACTTTGACTTGATTAATTATTTACCATTGTTATAAAACTACTGGTTTATATCGACTAGTTCCCAATGAAATTCTTGTTCAAGTTTGATAAATAAAGGGCTTAAATTTTCAAGACTTCTCTATAAGAAGAAATTGTAAAGTTCTTCTTATGAAACTAATGATATATGGAAACTTAAAATGAGAAAGGTTTGATATAAACTTTGTAAAATTATTAACTCTGACTAGATGGTATATTGATGATGTTTTTATCATTATAACATCATTCAAATCCATCCTTTCTTTCTTAATGTGAAGCTCGATGCTTTTCAGCAAACCTTCAGTTAGGCTATAAATTTTGGCATCCTTACATTGCAATATGATGGGAGTGCACCATAGATGAAATCTAATGCACATTTTGGTTTTGGAAATCTATTTTTGGAATTATGTGCCATTTAGATGTACTGTCTGCATGTAATCAGATGTATAAATTAGGATATTAGGATAGCCAAAAAAGGCTCGTTTGACATCGCATATTTTCTCGAGAATTTTGATATTCTTCTTGAGCATAGTCAACTCATGTTTTGATTGTTAGAGTTTCCATAGCCTTTGTAGTTGAGAGGATATTTTTTCGCTCAATGAATAAAATTGATCCCATCTCTTGCTTTCACCAAAACGAAATGCAATATTGTTAGTTAATCCAATCGTCTTGAAACTCACTAGGTTCTTAATATTAGGTCCCTTTTTCTTCTTGAACATAAACCTAACCTATTTATTAAACATGTCAAAAATTTAGATATGAACCCGACCTATTTATTGAACAAGTAGCGCGACCCAACCTACATAACCCATTTAATAAATAGGCCAAATCAAGATAAACAGGTTAAGTGGGTTTTAATGAATTAAATGGATTTAAACAGGTTGAGTAGGTCGGGTTAAACTACATAGAGCAGGTTAAGTAGGTTTCAAATGGGTTGAATGGGTTAGGTGATGACATGACCCAATTATTAAACAAATCAAAATGGGTTATACAGGTCAAAGGCTTGAAGCCCAAACCCAACTTGTTACTAAATAGATCTAGGTGGGTTGACCCATTTATGACATAGGCATATTTATGTTAAGCCTGAACTTGCTTAAAGTGGGTTGTTTGTGGGTTAGGTTGACAGGTCGGGTCAAAAATTGCCTCCGCTACCTAGATCCCACTTGTTCAGTTTATCTTGAAAAGATGTTGTAACTCTTACTTGATGCATATTAGTTTACTTTACCTGTTCCATTTTTGTGATTTCCTGCTATTCCTATCGTTCCTAGTCACATTTATCTGAATTTACAATATATATTTTTTATTGTTCCTGATCATCCTTAAATGTACCCTGGCTATTTTAGACAATTTTCTTGTTTTTGTGTGCAAGGTTCACCTTCAAGACACACTCATTGGTGGTTAATATAATCCTCCTGCATGTCAACACGACCATTAAGCTACCTTAATTATTTTAAACGGTTATCTATTTTTGCTATGAGGCTTATGCCAGCCCCTTTATTCTGAAACTCATTTCACCTGGCTAGCCTATGGGTCATCTTTGGAAGGTCAAGCCTATGAATTCCGCTTAATTAGTTTGATTAGTGCTCATTGTGGTCTTTGTTATTAGTTTCATGATTCTTAGTGGGATCTATTGTGATGGTAGTTGCTGGCCTTTATTTTCATTCTGATGTTCTTGAGGGTCCTTATTGGCTTTTAACAATTATTTCATGTGCATCATTATCTAGTATTTGGACTGTGTTATGCATAAATTGCATTTAACATTTATCTGCTTTATTAATGTAATCAGGACTTCTTCTTCCTATGGTGCATCATCTTTGGATGTTACCATCCGTTTCATTTATCTTTGGTACATGTTTGAATTGCTTTAGAACTATTTTTGTTAGTCATGTCTCCACATTTGACATTTGGGATATAAATTCTTCACAGTTCACCTTCTTATCTATTGGTTACATGTGCATCAATCTCGTGTCGTGGCTTTTGTTCTTCTTTGTTAAACATTGTTTGTCTGCAGATCCTTGGAATCACCTACTCGTCGGTGTTATGGTCCTGCTTTTAACTTTATCAGCTAGTCTCAAATGCTAGTGGGTGTTTCCCGCTACGTAACTTTCAGCAATCTAAGTAACCTACCTTATCAGCATACTGTTCTATATTGCCAACATCACCATTTTCTAACTCTTGGATGTTGTCATGGTGAGGCTTCTTGAAGTAAACACTGATATAATCATGTATATTGTATTTCTGGTAAAACCAATAATTTGTTCAACTTTTGGAGCTGCGTTTAGTGAAATAGTCCTAGCTCACCTGCAGACTTTCCTTGCCACTAGGATTGCACCTTCATGGCCTCTCGTGATAAGTTAATTTCTGTGCACTTGATTCCTAATACATGTCCATGCATTGTCAAGGGTCATCAGAGCTGATCTCGCTAACTCCATGCATTGGATACTCAACCTCCAATTCAATTGAGACCATTGATGTTGTCTTGTTTCTTTGCTTTGCTTTCCACTTGAATATATGTATAACTTTTATTTGGTAGTTTGTCTTGATTGTGGGAAAACCATGGTTTTGTATGATGATGCAATATTTGGAGATCAGTCATGCGAAATTTCACTTATATTTGAATCTTGAGTTTCTATAAACACATGGTATTGCCCTGCGGTGATAATTGTTTGTTTTGATGAATGGATGATTCTGATTATTTTATCAGCAATAAGTATTTTTGATACTCTGCAGATAAAATTGAAATGCACAGCAGGTTTAGAATTTTATTTTGTTAGGATCTATTATCATTTGCATTTGTTCATATACTGGGTTTGCCGACCCCAATAATTGGGAAGGGCTTTTATGGCTATGTTGAGTCGATGACAAATTTTGGACATAGGTAATGAAGCAGCCCTGTGCAGTTACCCTTTTAGTCTTTTCTTGAACCCTATTAATCTAACTGATACTAGGATGACGGGACCGGACGTGTGTATGTTGTTGGGGCTAAAGGTGCTACAGGCCTGGTGTTAACCATTGGAAGTGAGGTTTTTGAAGAGTCAGGGCGATCTCTAGTGCGGGGAACTCTAGACTATTTGCAAGGTCTTAAGGTCTGTCTATTCATATTCACTAAAATGGTAAAGATGCAGCATAATTCCTTATTTAATAGAATTTATCATTTGCAGATGCTTGGAGTCAAGCGAACAGAAAGGGTTCTTCCAACTGGCACTTCTTTGACTGTGGTTGGTGAGGTAATTTCTATGATATTTATTTAGAACAAATATTGGTTTTGTTAAATGAGTTTCTCTTTCAAGGAAGAACAATAATATCTAGGAAATAAATAAAAAATGCCAAAATATACTGAATTTGTGACAGTTACATCTAAGAAAAAAGTGTGTTCAATTCAGAAATATATTGATCGTTGTCTGTCTCCTAATATGTTACTTGGTCCTGTTAATTTTATCATATACTTATTGCTGTTTGAGCAAATATGTATATTCACATTATTATTCATTAGCAAATCCATCCAAAACCCACTCGTATGTATTCTAAGTTCTGTTGGTTTTTGGATGTTTGCTTTTTTGCCTTTTATGGTTCTCATGTTCTGAACAGGCCATTAAAGATGATGTTGGAACAATTCGGATACAGCGACCTCATAAGGGACCATTTTATGTGTCCCCCAAAAATATTGACGAACTCATTGCAAATCTTGGAAAATGGGCTAGGTATTTAATATGATATAATTTGGTATAGGAATTGACGTTTCTATTAAAAGTAATATGTATATGTGTATTAGAATAATTACAAGGGAGCTAATGAAAGGGGCTGTATCCAACAGGTGGTACCAATTTGCTTCAATGGGATTTACATTCTTTGGTGTTTTCTGCTTGCAAAGCGTGCGCTTGAGTATATTCTAGAGAGAAGACGACGCTGGGAACTGCAAAAAAGGTAATCTTAATTTGAGTCTTTAGTTGGTTCTTTGAGAACTGAATAATTTAACAAACCATGTTATGCATTGTCTGTTTGGAAGAAAATAGGAGAAAAGGAAGAAAGCGAGGAGGCAATCTTCATTTTCATCGTTTGGCTATGAAAACAAATATAAGGACAGAAAAATCTGAAGAAAATAAAGGGTCAAAATTTTCTCAAGAAGACCTAAAAGCTTTCCTACATTTTAGTTAGTGATTTTGAGACTATGGAAGTACAATGGATCAGGATAATTGCATCCATCGGAGATACCTTCCCCATTTCGTTGCTTTTTTTTTTGGAATGGACCAATGAAGAGAAATTCTTCAATTTATTTTTCTGTTTTTATTTCATGAAATTTTCTCCCTTTCATTTTTCTGGGAACCAAATAGAGCATTAATTAAAATTAGCAGTAAAAACATACAGATTGTGCATCAAGTGTTTACTTATTTATGTTGATCTCTGCAAAATTAAATATAGTACACCTTTTAAAAGATTTCAGTTGACTTTCGATCATTATATATCTGAAAGTATGCGATTTTTTTGGTCTATGCAGAGTTCTTGCTGCAGCAGCAAAACGACAAGCACGAGAGGCTGAAGGTAGATCTTCTCATTGTAGGTTGTTGTATTTTTTAGGCAGTCATAAACTTGTTCCATTAATCATTCCCTGATGATTGGAATTTCTCTGTAGGAGCAGATGAAGATTCTGAAAAGGTAGCAGATAACATGAATAAGGACCGATTGATGTTGGACATATGTGTGATATGTCTTGAGCAAGAATACAATGCTGTTTTGTTCCGTAAGCATCTCACGAATCTTTTTCATTAGTTATTCCATACTGAAGTATTTAGTGGTTGTCTTTTATTTTTGCATCTTATGAGTTTTATATTCTAAGTTGTTATGATCTCATTTGACAGCACAATGAAGAGAGATTATTCATTTTATAGTTTTAAACATAATGTTTGGCATCTACTTACTTATTTTCTTTAATTTCCTTTTCTCCTTTTTCTTTTTAAGTTGATTAGAAGAGGTGGCTGGTCGGTAAGATGCTTTTTATAATTCTATTTGAAGTCATATTATGTTATATCTTGATGTCTACATACTTCTTTTGCCCTTTGTTTGCTTATTTCAATATGACAATAAATATGCTACTCATTTTCTGTTGTTTGAGTTGCTTATTTTTATATTCACTGATCAATTTCGAACATGTCAGTGCTATAAAGTCCACTTGGTAACATTGAGCTTTAAGTGTTTTTAATATTATAAGAGTTTGATACATAATTTTAAATTAAATTTGCTTAAACATTGTGCATGAATAATGAAAAGAAAATGAATAGCCACTTTGAATGTACACAGCTTGATTGTAAGCATCCTTTGCTTGGCTAGAGTGACAGATTCCTTGTCACAAGAACAGCATGAAGGCAAGCAGACGAGGATATTTGCCTTGTGTTCTTAATATTCATATCCATAGGAGATACATTCGGTTGGTTGATAATGATAAATGGCATGTGAGGCTTAATTGGATTTAATAGACTTTTGCAAGAGAGGTGTGGTTGCAGGAAAGTGAAGCTAAGGATGTGGGTGCAAGGTTGGGGATGCTGCAAGTCCAGAGAGTAATAGGGTGCCGATGAACCTTCTTTAACCTTGATAGGTGTCAGGTTTCCTAATCTGTGAATTAAATTGTAAGTGGGTAATCATAGAATGACATAATTTTAAAGTTTTCCGAAGTTAATACTTAGTAGTGAACTGTGCTATGGAAGACTTCGTTGCCATGTGCAATCTGCCAAAGCCTTCAAAGCTCCTAGGAATCCACCAAGTTGCTGGAAGTGTCCTTGGATGATTGTGAGGATAAATCTCACTTTCATTAGTTGTCAAAACTCAAGTACAATGAGGTAGGTGTTTGTGGAGTACCATGGTGTCTTACATTGGTAGGGCTCATCTGTGCTTCAAGTAGCCTAGTCAAACTAAGAGAGCTATAATAGGAAGGTAAAATATGAACAGATATCCCCAAGGAATCAGACTGGCACCAGGGTATTGGACACTTAAGTATTGTAAAATAGACAGATCCGACGTGTCGGTTTTGTCTTTGGTTCCTTTATTCTGTGTCATTTGTTGGCTGATTTTATGTTTGAATCAGCATTCCGATGCAATGTGACTTGCATCAGATTGGTCCAAGTCTATCGATGTGGTCTTAGACTCATCCCAATACTGGCTGGCCTGAATGAAATACTGAATCTTACCCATATGCCCTTTGGGTCGGTCTGGAGATGATCCAACTAGTCCGTCAATCTTCTAGTGAAGCTTTGCAGCTTCTGATTGCTGCTTCTGCTGGAAAAGGGTGGGTTTGCATGAAGGCTTTTTACCTGCATGTATGTTTGTTCTTTTGTTACTTTATGGTGGTTTATAGCTTTCAAATTTTTATCTGGAGCATGATTGGTTTAACCAAGGTAATCAAGGACTTTTCCAAAGTTATGTGCCTTGCGGCCACACAGCTTCCTTTCGTCACCCATTCTTTAAAATCATCTCCTCCTCTCTGTTTAGTGTCTACCAGAAGAGATGCTAGAACACATCTTATTTTACCAGGTGGTGGTTCCTTTATATATATATATATAT
>KE505940.1:90727-104189 GCA_000441515.1 Elaeis oleifera | reverse complement strand
TTGGAGAAGCCTGGATGGGTGCCACCTGTCAAGAACTTCGGCCGAGGATATTTATACCCAACATAAATCATACTAGACCTAACATTTCATATGCTGTATCTAGATCGAATAGATATAACAGTAATCCTAGCCAAGATCATTAGTGTGCTCTAGAAAAATATTTAAGTATCTTAAAGGTACTATTGATTACTATTTATTTATAATGATTTTATCAATATAATTGAAGGATATAGTGATGCTAACTGGATAACAGATTCTCATGATGTGAGATCAATCAGAGGCTATGTATTCTTACTTAGTGGCGCTGTCATTACTTAGGGATCTACTAAACAAATAGTTATTGCTAGGAGTACAATGGACGCTGAATTAATAGCCTTAGATACTACTTTCAAAGAAGCAGAATGGATAAAGAATTTATTTCTGAATTATCATTTGTTTCTAAATCTGTATCTGCCATAAGTTTGCATTATGATAATAGATCAATATTAGATTTAGTAAATTAAGAAAATTGTAATAAGAAAATGAACAGACATTTACAAATCAGATATGAGTCTGTAAAGAAAATAAGGACAATGACATTATTACACTATTATTTGTGCATTCAAATCAAAATATAATAGATAATTTGACTAAAGGGCTAAACAAAGGCCAAGTTATTAATGCATTGAGGGACATGAGATTAAAGCCCATATGAAAATATCATAAGAGTGGATGCCCAATCTCTTTGATAAGAGATCCCACGATAGAGATTCAATGGGAAGAATGAAACTCTTGATTTGACCTGTGAAGTATAATATTTATTCTTTCATCCCTATGATGTTGACCTATACTTCAAAGATGATGTTAGGCTGAGTTTACTCTTAATGGTGTCAAAGGCATATATATTTTGCTGAGATATCCTTCATACTTTGGTATCTCTTGAGACATCACCTAAGTGAGAGCATCGTGAGGCCATGATCGGGGAACCTTGGGCATGATCCCTAGTTGCTCCACGAGAATCAAAGATTATGCAGGGCCAAAAATAGCGCACACCCACAATTGAAGATTTTGTTGTGTCATATTGTGTGTGTGATTGTGAATGATCAGGTATAAGGAATGGTTCAAGGTCAAATTGATGACTACCATACTCCTTTGATCAGACATAATCAACATTAAAATGCTTGTTCAAGTTTTAGCACACTTGCATTTATGCACAATATGCTTAGTGTCCCTTATTCATTTCTTGTTATCTTTATTTATGTTTTGTATTTTATCGAAGCTTTATACCTTTGTGGGGGATTGTTAGCCATTTTAATGATTTTTAAGTAAAGTTAATAAAATAAATTGATGGATAATATGAGCATCACATTAATCTAGGTTGTGTATACTTTCAATTAAAATATTTCTAATTTTATGATTTGATTTCATCTTATTTTATTGTGGGGAAATGGCTATTATGGAAATATATAAATCTTCTCAAAATGAATAGTCCCACATTGGAAAGAAACAAGAGGATGCTGGTCTTTATATTGATTCCCATGCCTACTGCTTCTAGTTGGGCTTGTAGGGAATGGGCTAAATAAACCACACGTGCACGCGTGCACTCGCACTCATCGGGGCCACCGCTGTTGCACGTGTGAGTTTTCTTTTTGGACTACAATCTAATAGAGCCTTCCAGAATTCTATAACGGACTTGTGAGTTTTCTTTTTGGACTACAATCTAATAGAGCCTTCCAGAATTCTATAACGGACTTCAACAGGCTTATCTGGAGAGATGCCTTAACGGGCATTTAAAACTGAAATAATTTCAAATGATAAATGGATGCGTCCTTACGAGGCATCAATAGTCTATTTAAAGAATTCAAAGCCGTTGGTTCAAAGAAATTCATTCTCTTGTCTTCCTGAATCTGATAGACCTTCCCTGCTATACAATCTTTTCATCTCTTTTTCTTGGGGCATTGTTTGCATAACACAATCTTGAAATTAGTATTCCTGAGATTCATACTTATCGGAGATTCGAACAAGCCAACGAGGGTTATACCTTGAGAATGTATCTGGCCAAAAAATCCTGTACGATAGGAGGCAATACATTCTTAGGACAGTGTTGAACCATGTGCCTCACTTCGATCAGACTTGTCATATCTTATATTATTTACTGTTTCATTTATACATGTTTAATTACTGTTTTGAGTTAGCAATTATTCTATTCCTTTTATTTAACACTATTTTGCTCCTTTCTTTTGTGCGGAGGATTCTATGGGAGCAGATGGGTTGATGGCGAGGCAAGTTGGTGGAGTCCTCTTGGTCATGACATATTCAAGGTATCAATTCATAGAATCCATGGCATGGAGAAGCCCTCTTGGTAGTCAGGTGGTAACACTACTAGTTATCTCTTTCAATCAACATTGTTCTCACTTCCATTGCATGTAGATCTTTATTTATTTATTTAACTTCTAGGCTAAGGTTATTATTTAAATAACTATATCTCTACATAACTAGTTTAGTCTTCCACTGCTTCGCAATGAAGCTAACATTGGACTTTCCTGTTTGGTTCTAATTAGTATACTTGGTAATTAAGGAGCATACATTCGAAACAAGTTATTAGAAAGTCAACAAGTGGGTTTTAATTAGTATACTTGGTAAAAGTCATTTGTCTGTGATACCCAGCAACTTGGGTTTGAATCCTGCCTGCAACCTAATAGCTGGATGTGGGGTGGAGATGGTGGGTAACCTCCTCTCTTCTCTCTCACGCACACAAAAATAATAAATAAATAGAGGAAAGAAAATGCGAGTGGGGACTTGGTCCTCCAGTTGCACCTCTTTACACTCGTGCTAATAAGAGATTTCAAGTTTAACCCCAAAGAAAGTGCTTCGATTATTGTTCTAAAAATAAAAAAGTTATCTAGGGCTGTTGGCTTTGTGATTTGGTTTATGGCTACTAGTTCACACACATTTTTAGTCCCAAGTTAGATAATTTCTACTTTCTGGTTCTACACACACACAAATGCAGGTATAAAAGGAAGGCTGTTAACACTTATAACTTACAGGAGATGGTTATTTTACCTAATAATATTAACTTTTAAAAATTATGAAATAATATAGTTTTCAAATATTTATCAAAAACTATCCAAAATAAAGTCACTATATAATAGGGCAACTTTATGTACTGACTTACCACCATTCATGTCATGTAGAATGTGGAGTCAGAACTAGTAAGTCACCCTCAAATAGAGCAACTCTATAAGTCACTCTACGATAGAGTGACTTATAGAGTCGCCCTATAATAGAGCGACTTTATGCTTTTTTCATCTACAAGGCCCCGCGAGAAGGGGGAGCAGAGGAGTGGGAAGATGACAGGGATGGTTGGATCGCAGGGGCTTGTGGATGGAAAAAGCACAAAGTCACTCTATGAATGAAAAAAGTACAAAGTTGCTCTATCATAGAACAATTCTATAAGTCACTCTACGATAAGACGACTTATAGAGTCGCTCTATTTTAGGATGACTTACAAGTTGCTGACTCTACCTTCTGCATGTTGTGAATGATGGTAAGTCAGCATATAAAGTTGCTCTATTATAGGACGACTTTATTTTGGATAGTATTTTGATAAATATTTATGAAAGAATATTATTTTATAATTTTTTTTTAAATTAGTATTATTTAGATAAAATTACCATAGGAGATTAGAATGTATCACCTACAATGCTTGATTCCCTGAGCAAGACTTCGTTTCCATTTCAATCGTTTCCATTTCAAATCAACCTTTAAGTTGAACCTAGATGTGGCTCAAATTGCATATTTATTTCTATAATCGACACTTCAGCTTCTCTATTTTACAGCCTTCTTTATAGATATTGTTGAATTATGTGACTAGGGGTGCAAGTCTCCTCAACGATTGCTCAACAATAAGTAAAGTTCTAACTTTTTTAGAGATTATGGTTTGTTCATCTAGATCTTTTCAATAGTTTGATTAGGAAACACCTGGCAATCAGTTAGGTCCCCTAAGATACTTAAGGCATGTTGAAGATGACCATTTCTAGGGTAAAAACCTCTCTTGAAAATACATAGGGAAATCATTCTCCATAGGGCATCATAATTTTGAGCTTATAGATAAACTTTGATCCTAAAAAATAAAGAGAAACAAAACAAGGACCATACAATGAGTTTCTTGCTTGTGCTTTGATGAAAATTTTCTTATTATAAGCTTATAATTTTATATGAAACTGATAAGAACTTCACATAAGAACAACTAATGAAATTGCAAAACATAGAATTTTTTTTAATAAAAAAAGAGAGTGGGGTGGGTCAACAGAGAAAAGAATGGTTTGGAATAGCTATTGAAAATTATCATGGAATGCAAGTGGAAGCTAATGCTCCTAGAGTCTTTTAGTGATGTTGGGTCAAAATGTTGGAGGCTTCCCCACTAAGCATTAGTGTCAAATGGGACTGTGTCACCATTTTTTCTAGTAAACCTTAAAAAATCACCCAAAAAATTTAGAAAAATCTAGGGGACTTGGTGGAAATTTTATAGGAAAGTTATATGAATGATGTATATAATGGAAATAAAAAAAAAATCGAATATGCTTAACAGGCTTAGATCAAGAGAAGTTTCAAAATTATGCATAAGCATTGAAATTCAAGGTTCAAGTTAACTGTACCATATATAGGAATAGAGCGTAAATCTGCCTATTTTTTATAATGCAAAATTTGTAACTATTTTTCAAAAATGGCATGGGCTTTCACCAAATTTTAAAAAAATGGTTTGAAATCTTAAAAAATATTTATTTGAAATATAGGATTAATCAAACCCAAAGCTATTACGAGATTCAAGTATATAGATGCTCCTGATTAAGGAATAATAATCTCACATACCATTTCTCGGGGAATAACAGTCCCACATTGGATAAGTTAAGGACTCTTATGGTACTTATATACTTTTCGGTCTATCCATCTAAATATCCTAATTTTTAAATAGGATCTTAATATAATATCAAATCCCACTGATCCTTCTTTTCTATTCAAACCTTTGCATTCTATCCATCATTCCATCCCTTTTGTATTAAGGAATAATAGTCCCACATTCCATACAAAGTGGTGTTAAGGAATTACAGTCTCACATTCCATCCCTTGAACTCTACGCGTGAGAGGAGGTGTTAAAAAATAATGATCCTTTATTGAAAAAGTTAAGAACTCTTGTGGTATTTATATACTCTCGGACTCATCCTTTTAAATACCCATATTTTTAGGCAAGATCTTATACTCCTTGAGATGGTTGAAAAACAAACAGATCAAGGGTGAATGTTATAAGTTGTTGAGACTTTTATGGGATTCTATCATTAACAACTCAAATCCTATCCTATCTGTTGATAGAGTTTAAATTCAAATTACTTAAGTGAGAGATAGAATTATAGAATAAATTTTTGAACTAGGGAGAGAATCGAGGTGATAGGAATAGAAAAAAGTGTCTTGCATTAGTCTATGTATTAGTTTTTGAAATTAAATTTTGAAGCTGCTATTAAAAAGAAAATTATATGTTTCCCTTATTTTCTCTTATTCTTCTCCTTCCAAGTTTTATAAATTCAATTCTTTTAGCCTTTCAAGGCTAATAAGTGGTATCAGAGCCCTTTTAATCTTAAGGATTTATGATCTTTGAAATAAAATAATGACTACATCCAATGTGTCTCTTCTTACACCACCTTTATTTGAAGGAAACTATCAAAATGAAGGCATTTCTCATAGCTTACGATCTATGAGAAACTATCAAAGAAGGTTACAATGCAACTGAGCTAGGAGATAATCCCACAGTTGCATAGATTAGGCAACATAAAGCAGAAATATCAAAAACCTTTAAAGCTCTCTCATTCCTTCATTTGTTGTCTGTGCATCTATCTTTCTAAGGATTGTAGGTGCTACAATAGCAAAGCAAGCACAGGATATTCTCTAGGAGGAGTTTGTAGGTTTTAAAAGAGTCAGAACATTAAAGTTGTAGAATCTAAGGAGAGAGTTTGAAGTTTAAAGTAAACAAGGAGGCAATGAAGGAATACATTTAAAGTGTTAGCCCTAGAATTAATTTGATGATGTCAAAGATGTTTGAGTACACATTATATTTACTAATGATGTTTTCGAGAGTGATTATAGGATTTTCAATATGCTTGATTTACTCAAAAAAGAAGTCCTCTTAAGAAAATTTATTTTTCAAGTTAAAGACCTTCAATTGAAAGTAAAGAAACTAAGTTTCAAAAAAATTCTAGTCTAGAAGTACCTCTCAACAAGTCTACATATGCACAAACTAAATTTGAGAAGGCAAGTCTAGCCTAAAATAAGATTGATCAAGAAAAACTATCTAAAATACTGTGGCATGCTGGGCATATCACTAAGTCAACCATGTGAGGAGCCTAGCTGATCCAATCTCAGCCTGAGGAAAAGATAAAAATCAAAAAAATTTAGAGAAGCTCTCTTAGTTGACCAAGCTTTCATCTTAGTCGATCAAGATAAAATCTTAGCTAACTCAAGCTTTTAGATAATCAAATAATTTTAGACTCAAGATGAAGTCAGAAAGATAAAGATTCAAAGTATTTTTTCTGAGCCAACCTTATGATAAGTTAGCTGATCAAGACTGAAATTTAGCCGAATCAATCTCAAAGATAGAAGAATACAAAAAGTAATATAAATCAATAAGTCTTTTGAGTCGATCCAGAGAATCAGTTAGCTGATCAAGTAATTAAATTGATCAATTAAAAAAAATCTGAGCCAACTAGTCTTAGGCATACAAAATAGATAGAACGATAAAACTTTGGCATTTATTGCTGAGCCATCTCTAAGTTTTCACTTGATGATTCAATGTTGAAGGTTAGCCACTAAGAGTCAGGATGAGCCAACTCACAAAATTCTGAGAGAATAACGGTTAGCTCTCTAAAATTTCTAAAATATATCTAAAATGGTTCTAATAGCTAATTTCAAGCTTCCAATAGCTAGAGCATTAATTACAGATATTTTTGAGATCATAAATATAAATAATTCAAGAAGAAAGTTATGATTTTGAAGTTTAAGAAATTTATTAAGTTATTTTCTTTAAACTAGTATATGGAACTCAAAAAGAAAGAGGAAGGAATTCAAGAGCATATTAAATTCAGTCCTTTCCGCATTCAATCAACTTAAAAAATAGAAAAGAGTATTAATCTATGTCAAGTACTCTTAAGTAAAAGCATTGAAGGCTTCCTCAATCCTCTCAAGCATTTAAGGAAGAAATCCAAATATTGAAAAATCATCTACCTCGACTTCTTCAGAGCTTAAAAAAATTTATTATTTTTAAACTCTCATTTCTGTATATCTTTATTGTTATTATTGTGTCAAGTTTCTTATATGTAGAAACTTGGGATTGGTCTAAGCCTAAAGTTGGATTGTGTAAGATTTTGATTAGTATCTCTGTAAAAATCAATCGAGATTGATTGTGATGTCAGAATAAAACAATCAGTTGTAAGGTTATGATTAGTGATCTACATAAAACCAACTAGATTGTATTGTAAATCCAAAAAAATAATTAGACTATTATCTTAAAGAGATTATAGTTAAAATTTCAAGTAGATTTACTTGGAGGTGGATGTAGGTGCTGAGTTTAGCTCCAAACCACTATAAATCTTTTTATATTTATGATTGTATTACTTTGCTTACTTTGTTATTTCTGCTACTTTTCTTCTTATCTACTAAGCACTTCATAAATACTTTTGAATTATTATCGGACACAAGTGGCTTAATTTATTTTTTAAGAAATCCAATTCACCTCCCTCTTGGATTATTATCTCTAAAAAATAAGTGGTATCAGAGTAGGTACTTAGCCCAATTGATCTAACCATCAAGAATTAAAGATCAATGACAATCCAAATTGGTACATTATTGGTTGAGAGCGAATCCACCAATAGACCTCCATTATTCTATGATATGCATGAAAATTTTTATTCAAGCATAAGATTATGGCATGTGAAATGTTATAGTAAATGATCCTCATATACCCATAATTTTAATTGATGGCATGCTTTCACCCAAATCTAAAAAGGATTGGGATGAATTAGATAAAAGATTAGTATAATTAAATAATAAAGTTATGAATATTTTATACTATACTTTAGATGCTAATAAATTTAATTACATTTCTACTTGCTTATCTATTAAAGAAATATGAGATCGACTTGAGTTATCCATGAGAGTACAAATCAAATCAAAGAATCGAAAATAATATGCTTATTCATAACTATGAGGTTTTAAGATGGAATCTAGTAAACATATCACCAATATATTCACTAAATTCACAGATATAATTAATGGTTTGAAAAGTCTTGTCAAAGACTATACTAAAAGTGAACTTATTCGCAAATTCTCAGATTATTGCTAAAGAGTTGGAGGTCAAGATAACTATGATTTAAAAGTCAAAATCTCAACAAGTTAGTCTTGAAAGAACTCATTAGCTTACTCATGACTCATGAGTTGAGTATGAATCAGAATGCCAAAGAAGAAATGAAGAAAAGAAGACTATTGCTCTAAAATTATCAGCTATAGAAGATTTAGAAAGTGATTCATCAAATGAATCTGAAAATGATGATGAAATGGTCATAATCACAAGAAGATTTAAAAAGTTTATGAGAAAGAAAAGGTTTGGATCAAAAAAGAAAGGATACGCCAGAGGGAAAGAAGGAAAGCAAAGAAAAAGAAAAGAGAGGAAGCAATCGGTAACATGCTATGAATGTTAAAAACCTAGATACTTTAGAGCCGACTATCCTCTACTCAAAAAGAGTTTAAGAAAATTCAAGAAAAGATTATGATAGCAGCTTGGAGCAACGATAAAGACTCAAGCTCTGAGGAAGTAGAGAAAATCAAAAAAGAGAACGATAATTTCTGTCTTATGACTTTTGAGGATGAGGTAACTGAAAGTACTTTCAATGATTTTATTTTGAAGAATTGCATGATGCCTCTAATGAATTACTTGATGGCTTTAAAAGTGCATCTTTCAAAATAAGAACTTAGAAAGCTAAATTAATCCTTGACTGAATAAAAAGTTATCTTACAAAAAGAAAAAAAAAATCTTTTGAAGGAACAAAATCAATTAATTAAAAAGAATAAAAGCCTTCAAAAGAAAGTTGATAAATTAAAGCCTATTGTAGATAAATTTACTCTTTGCTTGTAAAATTTATAATATTTTTAGAAAATAAAATTATTTTGATAAAGCTGGATTAGGATTTAATATATTAACTAAACAAAAATTTTTGAAAATATTTTTGTAAAACCTTCTTTTGAAAAATATACAATTATATGTTTTAAATATAATAAAAAGAGACATAAAGCTATTGATTGCAATATAAATAAATATAAAAATATTAAAATAAATAAATTTAAATTTCAAAAGAAATTATTCTAATTAACCCCTAAAAATCTAAGTTAGCTTTGATACCTAAAAGACTTGATGATCTTTTTTGCAGATGTGTTTGGCATCCCTTAAGTCAATAAGAAAGTAGTATCTTGACAGTGAATGTTCAAGGCACATGATAGGAGATAAACTTCGATTTATCTCTCTTAAAGCTAAAGATGGAGGAGTTATAATTTTTAGAGATAATGATAAAATAAATAATAGGTCTTAGTCATATCAAGATTACTCTTACTATCTTTATTAAAAATATTTTGCTTGTTGATTGTTTGATGCGTAACCTTTTTAGTCTTAGCCAATTATATGATAAGGGCTTTGAAGTTTCATTTAAATCATCTCATTGTATTGTAATTACTTTCACTAATAATGGAATTGAGTTCATAAAAAGAGATATAGAAATATTTACTTGAGATAAATCTTGATAATCTTGGTAAGGATAACATTGAGTGTCTAATTACTATGAATGCCAAAGTCAATAAAGCTAGTTGGATTTGGCATAATAGATTAGATCATACAAGTATGGATTCCATTATAAGATTAATCAAAAAGGATTTAGTTCAAGGTTTGTCAAAACTTAATTTTGAAAGGAATAAAGTATGCAATGCTTGTCAATTAAATAAGCAAATTAGATCTTTATTGAACCTAAATATTATTTCAATTACTAGACTATTAAACTTCTATATATGAATTTATTTGGATCAATTAAGACTATTAGCCTTAGTGGTAAACATTTTGATTTCATTATTATCGATGATTTTTTTCAATGCATATCGATTTTATTTCTTGCACATAAAGATGAAGCTTTTAAATTATTTATAAAACTCTTTAAGAAAATCACAAGTGAAAAGGATTGTAATATTTTAAAAATTAGAAGTGATTATGGTACAAATTTAAAACCATGATTTTAAAAATATTATTTAAAAATAAATTTATCAAAATTTTCAATTATAATAGAGTGATAGAAAGAAAGAATAAAATTTTACAAGAGATAGCACAGATCATGCTTTATGAAAGCAACCTATCAAAATATTTTTGAATAAAGCCATAAAGACGGCATGCCACATGCTAAATTGAGCATTGATTGGATCTATTTTAAACAAACCTCCCATAAGCTTTTTAAAGGAAGAACAAATATTTCATACTTTAAAGTTTTTGGGTGTGTATATTTTATTTAATAAATGGAAAAGATAAGTTAGGTATGTTTGACGCTAAACATGATGAAGATATTTTCTTAGATATTCATTATCTAATTTAGTATATAGAGTATTTAATAGAAGAGTAGTAGAAGAATCTATTCATTTAGTTTTTATGATACTAACATTTTTAAATCAAGAGAAGTAGATATAAATGATGATGTAAGTACTCTTAAAAGAAAGATGAAAGAATGACTTTGAAAATCCTCCTCAAGATGAAGAAGATAAGAAGCAAAAACAAGAAGATAAAATTAAAGAGATGCAAGAATTTTCTTCATCTACTCAATAAGGTATACATAAGTTATCAAAAAATAGAGGTATACTCATAGTCATCCAAAAGAACTCATTATAGATAATCCATCTTGGGATATTAGAACTAGAGCTTTAATTAGAGATACATTAAATCACATTGTATTTGTTTCACATATTAAACCTAAAACTATTCTTGAAGCTAAAAAGGATACAAATTAGATTATAGCTATACAAGAAGAATTAAATCAATTTGAAAGAAATAATATTTAGAATTTAGTTAAAAAATCTAAAAACTAACCTATTATTGGCACTAGATAGGTTTTTTAAATAATTAGATGAGCAGGATAATGTAATTAAAACAAGATTTGATTAGTTACACAAGGTTACAATTAAGAGGAAGAAATTAATTTTGATAAAATCTTTGCATCAGTTGCTAGACTTGAGGCTATTGATTGCTCTTAGCATTTGTATATTTTATAGACTTTAAATTTTTTAAATAGCTATGAAAAGTTTTTTTTTAAATAGATATATTATGAAGAAAGTTTATGCAAACAATCTTAGATTTTGAAAATTATGAATTTTTAAATCATATTAAGTTAATAAAACTTTATATGGTTTAAACAGGCACTTAGAACATGATGTAATAGATTAAGCAGATTTTACTTGAAATAATTTTTAAAAAATATAGATATAACTCTCTTTATTAAAAAATCAACTGATCTTTTAATTATTCAAATGTATATAGATAATATAATATTTGATGCTAGAATGAGCTTTTGTGTGAAGAATTTATTAAGTTAATATAGAAAAAATTCAAAATGAGTATGATAGGAGAACTAATCTTTTTTTAAAATTTAAATCAAGCAAATAAATGAAGGGACCTTCATAAACTAAATAAGTATACAAAAAAATCTTGAAAAAATTTGGTATAGAGAATGTCAAAGGCATTGGCACTCCTATGAGCTCAAGTCGTAAGCTTGATGAATATTTGAAAGATAAAGTAGTAGATCCAAAGCTTTACAGAGGTATGATTGGATCACTTCTTCCTTAACTGCAAGTAGATTTGATATTATGTTTACTATTTGCATGTGTGCTTATTATCTATCTAATATAAAAGAATCACATATTATGGTAGTTAAAAAAATTTAGATCTTTGATTAATACTCAAAATATTGGTTTATAATTTTTAAAATATTTTTTTAAACTTAATTAGTTATTCTGTTGCTGATTTTATTGGATGTAAATTGGATAGAAGAGTATAACTAATACTTGTCAATTTTTAGATATTAATTTGATCTCATGATTTAATAAGAGACAAATTCAATAGCTTTGTCTATGGTTAGAGCCAAATATATTACAGCTGGAAGTTGTTGTACTCAATTTTTGTAGATCAAGCAACAACTAGAAGATTATGGTATAACTTGCAGCAAAATTTCTATCAGATGTGATAATACAAGTGCTATTAATCTAACTACGAATTCAATTCAATATTCAAGATCTAATTATATAAAATTAGATATCATTTTATTAGAATCATATTCAAATAATGTTATAACGCTTGAATTTGTATCAACTGATAATCAAATTGTTGATATTTTTACTAAACCATTAAGTGAAGAAAAATTCTGTTTTATTAGAAAAGAGTTAGAGATTTATGATCCTTTTGGTTAAATTATCTCTCATAGAAATTTCTTAAATAACCAAGTAATTTGAATTATTTTATGAATGGTTACTTCAATTTGTTATTGTTGAATTATGTATTCAAATGTAAAATTGATTAATTTTGATGTGCGTTATTTATTGGCATGTTTGATTGCATCATTTCTTAGAAAGCCGAATTCTGAAACTTTTCCTATGCCAAACTAAGCCGACTATAAAGAATTGATTTGGAGTAGTTTATGCTATTATATACTTGCAGAAAAGTCTTCCTACAAGACTAATACAATGAATGACTCCAATTGAAACTTGGAGTGGTCTCGTGCCAACTACAAAGCATTTGAGTGTTTGGCTTAGTCTACTATTCCAAATATCAAAAGATAAGTTGTAGCAAAAGATAGAAAAAATCTTTCTAGGATATAGCTCTCAGTTAAAGGACTACAAGATATACAACATCAAAACAAAGAAGGTGACACCGTGCAAAGTAATTCAATTTGATGAAGAAGCTTACTAAAATTGAGAGGAAGACAGAACTCTGAGAAAATCCTTACTACTATGCAGCAGAAAGGTACGATGAATGATGAAAGTATTTCATGTGCAAGTTCAAATCTCAATGATTGAGGAGACTCTACAGTTAGAAGGACCAATCCTTTTTCAAAATCTATAAGAGATGTAGTTTGATAATGATTGAGCCTGTAAGTTATGAAGAAACAATCAAGCATAAGAAGTGGAATACTACTATAGAGACTAAGATTGCTATGATTGTGAAGAATCAAACTTAGGAGCTCACTGATAGACCAAATAACAAACAAGCGATTGGTATCAAGTGCATCTATAAAACTAAATTTAATTTTAATGGTTTTGTAAACAAATACAAAGCAAGATTAGCGGTCAAGGGCTACTCTCACTAATTGGAGATTGATTATATAGACACATTGGCTCCAATTGCAAGGTTAGATATAATCAT
>KE505940.1:69846-83360 GCA_000441515.1 Elaeis oleifera | reverse complement strand
ATATATATATATATATATATACATACATACATACATACATACATATATAGAGAGAGAGAGAAGAAAGAAAGAAGAAAGAAAGGATGAAGATGTAATTATTGTTAAAATTTATCTGATTAAGTCCCATCCGGATGTGGCCTACACTAAAACACATCAGGATTGACTTTAGTTGGTTTAGTTTGATCTAGACTCTGACTCAATATAAGCTTTTGATAAAGTAATAAGGGCATATTTGATGGTTATTTTGATACATTTAAACTCTACATAATCATCGTGGATAACGTCCATTTCAGTCTTTGTGATTGATTCAGATTCTACTTCTGATGAGTGAGATATGTTATAAAAGGACATCCCTTGTAGACTTGGTCTCCAACTAATCAAATAGCTTATGAGGTTCTCTGCATTGAGAATACTTGGAGTTGGGATTGAAAAGCTAAAGTATTGGTCATGGACAGCAGGGGACACATCCAGTTACATCAAGGCCGATTTCTTCTTGTGATTGCAGATAGATTGATTCAGAGATTGTGGATAACATTGATGACTTCTTCTTCATATAAGTTTTATGGCTCTATAAAGTTTTAATATTATGGTATCAGAGCCATATAAATTGTTTGGCTTGAAGATTGAAGCCTTTTTATGTCCATATAATCTAACCGGCTATCCTGATTGGTTGCTTGTGATCGAACTCGTTGAGATCCATTTAAGAAAACATTCTCAAATTCCGTGGCAATAGAGACATGTTTTATTTATTTATATATTCATTTTTAATTGGGCCTGTGATGTATTTTTGAGGTCTTGAACTATTTAAATAATAAATAAATAATGGAGAATGGAAGAGAGGAAGGATGATGACGGGAGCCATCATCCTTCCCCCTTTTGATTGGATGGCTGGGGAAGGATCCCCATATTCCAATTTGTTGTCACTCTTTTCACTATTCGATATCTACTAGAATTTATCTTGATTCTTATAGCTCAGTTAATGATAACTCATCATTCTTGTGACCTTCAAGCTATAAAACATTGTAATATGGAATAATAGAGGAAAATAAAATGTTCAAAAATATGCATAATGTCACGACATGATCATTCGCGGGCAAGACAATCTCTACAAGAGTTGTACAATTTTAATTGGGCATTTTGGTTATAGGTCTGTTTTAACTCTTGAGGGAGTTTTACTTATGTATTAGTTAAGGACAGCACCAAATCAATGAAAACTATATAGAGAGAGAGAAAGAAGAAAGAAAAGAAGAAGAAAAGGAGGATGAAGATGTAATTAATATTGAAATTTATCCAATTAAGTTTCATCTGGATGTGGCCCAAATTAACACACATCGAGATTTACTTTAATAAGTCTCCAATAAAGTGATAACAATATACTTGATAGTTATTATGATAAAGTTAAATTCTACATAACCATTGTGGATAATGTTCAGGCTGATTCAGATACTGTCTCTGATGGATAAGGCACGTTATAAAAGAACATCTCTTACGGACTTGGTCTCTAACTCACTTGAGAGTTTGTAAAGTACTTGGAGTTAGGATTAGAAAATCAAGAAACTGCTCATGGATAGCCCTTACTCATCCAGCTTGATTTCTTCTTATAATTGTAGGCAGATTAATTTCAAAAATTGTGGATGACATTGATGGCTTTATGGTCTCATAAAGTTCTAATATTATAGTATTAGAGCCATATAAGTTTGGGTTGAAGCCTTTTTATGTCCAGATAAATTTTATAGATATAAATCTGATTGGCCATCCTAGTTGGTTACTTATGATCGAAGTCATCACAACCCATCTAAGAAAATGTTCTCAAATTCCATGGTAGTAGAGACTTATTTTTTTTTATATATATATTATTTTTAATTGGGCCTGTAATATGTTTTTTAAAGGGCTTGAACTATTTTTAAAATAAATAAATAAATAATGAGGAATGAAAGAGAGGAAGGATGATGGCTCTTGCCGTCATCCTCCCACGCCATCATCCTCCCCACTTCCAACTGGATGGCTGGCGGCCAACCAAGGCAAGCCATCGACGTCCTCCCCCCCCCCCCCCCGCCACCCCGGTCAATAAAAAGAAGAGGAAGAGGGACACAGTGATCATGGTTTCCACCATCATGCCCTCCACCTCTCTCCTCAATGGATGGGCTATAAGTTCTACCCCATAGATGGGCCAACTGCAAGCCTATTGAGCCATTGCACCAATTCTCTGCTCTCTGGTGACCACCCACCGTCAATAAAAAAAGGGAGAGGGATGTTGACAATGGAACTGTCAGATTTTGATAAATCGGTAGTTCCTCCTCCCAATCGTCGGCATAAAGGGGCAATGGGTCATGGGGAGAGGGTGGCAGTCCACCATATGGGACTTTCCAATGGCCGCTGATTGAGTTTTAAGAGGAGAAGTACTGATTTTGGCCCCTTCTCCATCAGTTCTCATCGAACTGACTCATTACGAGCATATCAACAGTCGAGAGGCTGATATGGGCCGTTCTCGATTGATTTAGTTGGTTGTTGGCTTGTCGGTGGAGATTACCATAGCAAAGGCTTGCCGATCATGGCTTTTCCGCTACTTACACTGCTTGAATCGGGAGGAAGAAAAAGAAGAGGAGTGGGTTTGGATTTTCATATTTAGATTTTGACTCATAAATTTGAATCAATTAAATACCAATTAGCCCTTAATAAATTGACTGAGCCAGACCAAATTGAGTTGGTTTAATCTAGTTTAGGAGAGTTTTACAATTTAACCCCTGATAAAGTGATTTGTTATATAAAGGTTCTTTTGAAATTGCTTTTTGGTCCCTATAAGAAAGTTTGTTACATAAAGACCCCTAGATTATTATTATGTCCATGTAATAAAGTTTTGTATATAAAGATCCTTTGATAATCATGATAAGATTCCTATTATATGATTTTATTGTATAAAAGTATAAATTTATATATTTTATGGTTAATTTATATGTTATTTAATTTATTTATATGTAAATAAAGAATTACAGACCTACTATCATGTTCTTGATGATGTATTCATACCTTGTTTTGCATATAAAATTTATTGGCACTATTTATAGAAAATTGAAAGTTTTTGGTTTGATTAATTCAATGCGATCACCGAAGTGACCACGAAAATACTTGTGTCTTAGTTAAGGACAACACCAAATCAATGAAAACTATACATAGAGAGAGAAGAAAAAAAAAGAAAGAAGAAAAAAGAGGATAAGGATGTAACTATTGTTAGAATTTATCCGATTAAGTCCCATCTGGATGTGGCCCATAGTAACACACATCAGAATTTATTTTAGTTGATTTAGTTTGATCTAGACTCTAACCAAAAATAAGCTTCCAATAAAGTGATAAGGATATACTTAATGGTTATTATGATAAAGTTAAACTCTACATAACCATTGTGGATAACGTTCATCTCAGTCTTTATGACTGATTCAGATACTACCTTTGAAAGATGATATACATTATAAAAAAACATCTTCTATGGACTTGATCTCCAACTCATCCGAGAACTTACGAGTTCCTTCCTATCAGAAATACTCCCAAGATGCTGCTTATGGACAGTGGGAGGCACATCCAACTCATTTTTCTTGTTATTGCAAGTAGGTTGATTCTAGAGATCGTGGATGACATCGATGGTTTCTTCTTCATATTAGTTCTATTGCCGCATAAAATTCTAATAATTATGACATTTCAAGGTTCAAATTTAAGTACCATATACATAATGATCAAATTTTTATATTTGATAAATTGGTTTTTTATAAAAAAGAAAAGCATAATTGACTAACGTAAATTTTTGTTGTTCAAATTTAGCTTTTCAAGTTGCCTTTATGCATCAAACACTTTCATCATTGCCTATCCTATTCTCCTACTATGTTTTTTTCTTTATTAGGGTTAGATCCTAATGTTGACACTGGAAGGGCAAACAGAACTGATAATGAAGGTCTCCTTTGCCTGTCATACATGATCGGTGCATGGTATCCAAAAAAGGAATCATTAGGTATGCTGAAACATGAGTGATAGCATAATAACCAACTTTCTTGCAATATGTATTATCTCTGAGGAATATAAGCATCATGTTTTAATACAATTCCTACTAGATATAGTTGGCATCTCCTTTAAGCAAGGAAAGATGTACATGTTTTACCCACATTTACTGTTATATGGCTCCAGTTAAGCCTAATAAGGTGGCTTCTGGCCATTGCAAGCCCCTGTAAATTTGATATATGTAGGTATGCAAATGTGTATGTATCGATCCATGGTTAGCTCAATTATGGTTATAGCATAGAAAGACAATCATAGATTTACTTTGTCTATAATTCCAGTGTGCTTACAGTGATGACAACCTTTAGTTACAATCATGGTCTTCTCTAGCTTAATCTCCACCTTCACCTGATTCCTTTATAAATCTAACATAACCTCCACCTAATAATCTCTCATTTCCTCGTGTTTCCTGAGCAAATGATAACAAATTCCTGCATCAATCTTGCTCTCTCTTCTCCAGTCTTCCTAAAATTATTTCATTCACTAGTCTTGCTAATTCCCTTGCTTTATGATTTTCCCTTCCTTTCTTTGTAACTTAAACCAAATGTGCCTTTTCTAATTTTCTGCAAACCGGACAAAAAAGAGAGGCATACTAAGGCCCCGTTTGGTATCTTTTTTTCTAATTTATTTTTAAAAATAGAAATATGAATTCAATGCTGAAATATGTTTAATTATGTTATTTCTATTTTTAGTTTTTAATCAACTTTCATTATTTTTGAAGAAAATCAAAGTAAAAACTTTCTCTTTTTTTAAAAAAAAATTAATTTTCACCCTCACTCTCATCCCCTCTACCCAATTTGATAATCTTGACTCCACTTTTCTACCTCCCTGAGATCTTTATCATCTTCTTCTTCCTAACTCCGTGTTGCTACCCTCTTCTCTCGTGACTTTTTCTCTCATCCTCTTCAGTCCCAACATCTTTTCCGTCCATCTATTCATTTCTCATGTTTTTCTTTCGCAATATCCATTTTAGTTTAAAAAAAAAAAAAAATTAGACATGATACTAAGTCTAACCTTAGTTGAATACTTTATACATCTAGATCTATAGCTATATATTAAAATTCATATCATATTTGACTTGATACATATCTATACAAACACTTTTTAGGATCTGACATAACATGTTTAACCTACCCCACCTCTGACTATTACCAATAGCATTAAGTTAGACATTAAACTAAAGCATATCATGCATGACACATAAATCCAAACAAGCATTGTGTAATTACTTTAGTGAAGATTTGATATTAAACCAAAAGAAGATGCTAGATGATTACCTGCATCTGAGATGTTTAGTGAGCCCCCTACATAATTTTTGACACATTAAACAAATGTTTCAATTGTCTCGGCCCTTGACAGCTCTTCTAAGTTGGACCTCATCGCAAACCACCTCAAACGATTGGCTGTCTCTCCCTCCTCCTACCGGACGTTGACTGACAGCCAAAGGACCCAATGCTCCCGCGATCCATCACGTTAATCCCAACCTTCATTCAATGGACCTCACGTTCCTCGTCCAAGTTTTGTACTACACTGGGACCCACACCACGTTACCAGTGCGGCAGTGCAACAATGACCTGACACTGGGCCATAAATGTCGCACCAGGGTCGTTCTACTTTGAACTCGGAGAATGCCACGTAGAGACATGTAGGTTCTTTAACGTGCTCCGAGGAGCACCAGAATCGATGTCTCTGATCCGTGCCGTGAGCTGGCGCTGTCGGCATATTGGAACGCAAAAGGATAGGAGGAAATGCCATTTACGAGTCCCATATTTTAAACAAAATATTGTAGTGACGCATTTTCAATTTTCCACTATTTATATTTATATTCTTAAATTTAATTTTTTAAATAATTTAAATTTAGATTTTGAATACAATGTATCTCATCCATCCATCCGATAAAATATAATCCGATCCGCCAACTCGATCCGTGTTTGACCTGCCATAAACAGATTTGAGTTTAGGCTAAACGGGTTTGGACCATAAATGGATCAACTTTTTCGATCCGTTTAATAATTGGGTCGGATTTAGATTTTAGATATCTGATCCGTTTAATATTCAGATCAAATTGAGTCGGATAACTCATTTAACTTGTTTAATCTGTTTAATCTATTTCTGACTTATTTAACGTGACCTGTTTAATCTATTTAACCCATTTAAGATCCGTTTAATTTATTTAAACATGTTTAACCTGTTTCTGATCCATTTAACACGATCTGTTTAACCTATTTAACCCGTTTAACTTGTTTAACCTGTTTAACGTAATTTGATCTATTTAATAAATGAGTTAAACGATCGGATCAGATTATCTGTTTAATAACATGTCAAGTTCAGATTTGAATTTTTAATCTGTTTAATAATAGATCGGGTTTGGATTGATGATTTTCTGATCTGATCCGTATTGATCTGATCCGTTTATGACCCGACCTGATCCGATTGCCATCTCTAATGAAAATTTATGAATATGTGATTGTTACGTGCGTTATATTTTGGCACGAATAAGAACAAAAATATATATTAATTATTTTATATTTATAGTTAATTATGTTTGAGCTTGGATGACATTTGGGCCGCATTGCAATAAATTTATAATTTTTGAAGTTTAATTGAAAAATTAAATATTTAAAATATAAATATAAATTATGAAAATTAAAAGAGATTTATATCATTTATTTATTTTTAATTGCACCTAATTTGGTTTCATAGATATTTCTTTGCAAAAATTAGTCATTTTCTGCATCTGGTTAATAGAAACAGGATTTTGAAATTTGATAAGTACTTCGCACCATTTCATGAGAGACAATTTAACCAATTATCTTGGTAGAGACATAAAGAAAAGAATGCCATCCTTAAATAGGCACATGAGGACCTCTATCTTCATCCAAAAGTTTAATCTGCCAACAAGATTGCTCTTTCGAGGTTATTCACGTCCCAATCAGGGGACCACTTGGGAAAAGTACCAGCAGTCTTACTTCTCAGTTATAATAACCCTTAAAGTTTAGTTATTTACTGTTGCAATCGAATTAATGACTATTATGCAATTTGTTGAGCATAAAGTTTGGCCGCTTCATTTTGGAAGACAATAACGGTAATGTTGTTTTTGGAATGAAAATAACAAGAGTAACCATAATATTTGACAATATCATTGATGTTTTATAGTACAACATCTCGTAAATTAACATTTATTTATCCATAAAAGGTACTAGTTTAATATCAAAATGCTCATCAGTGGCCATATATATTTGCAATGCACATGTAATAACTATCATATTTGCTTGAACATTGCTTACATACTACAAGATTCTACATTTCCTACAATATCAACATCCTCATGTATGAAATTATTAATACAAAAAGTATCACATTTAATATATTATTAGTGGTTGTTGTGGCAATTGTATGATGTCTTTACACAGACATGACATAACAACCATTGCCTTATGTGGCCACTGCATCATTTTGCATGCATCACAACGTAGGTCTCTTCCATTTGTACTCTAAATCTTCATTTAGAATCATGTTTACCATGAAAATTTATGCCAAAGGAGCTTCCTAATCCTCTTTCCTTCCTCTTTTTCAGGTTTATTACCATCATGCTTATCCAGTAGGGACATGGATGACAATCCACTGTTCTACCTTTGAAAACCCCACTGGAAGATTGCAGCTGGGGAGGGAGAGAGAGAGAAGAGAGAACCTAAGTATGTTTTTTTTTTAACTCCAAAATCAAGTAATTAATTCCATTCTTACCTGCCCTCAACCATGGTTAGTGGGTGCTCTTAGCTTCTTCAGCTATATATTATTCTCCCACTGAACAATTTTAAAATGAAGAGGAGGCGTAGAAAAGAACCCAAAAAAAAAAGGGCATAAATAAGAAAGAAGGCTTTCTCGCTCCGGCGCGGGAGTGAGAGAGATAGAGAGAGAGGGAGAGAGAGCTCCAGAAGAGCCCATCGGAACCCCAAACGCATTGCGGCCCTCGCCCTCCTACGCTGCTGGAGATCGAGCGGCGCGGAAGAGAGCTTTTCCAAGATCTCGATTGGATCTTTTCCCGCCGCTGGATTCGCCTTCCGGCGTTCGGGAGAGAGAAACGGCGTTTGCTCGCCCGATGTTGATAGTCCGGTGATCGGCGGCAGTGGCGGAGTCGTCTGGGATAGAGGACAGGGGAATCGGCTGGTTCCGGGAGTGGAGGAGGTGGAAAGGCGATGTTTGGGCAATGTGGGAGAGGTGGTGAGGGATCGGGTGGTTAGCAGTTCTATCTATGGGATTCCGATTGTTAGGGAATGAAGGTGGATTTTGAGGTGATTTCTGGGATTGGTAGATTCGATCTAATGTTTCGGTGGAGTTTGGATCTCAATTTGGGAAAATTTTCGTCTGGTTTTGCTTTTACAACAGTATCGGATCTCGGACCTCAGTCTTTTATGAGTCAGAAATGTGGATTTAATTGTTTATTTCTCTGAGGATTAGATGTAGTTGGAGAAGTTATAGGGGATCTCACTAAATGAGCTGAAGATTTATGGAGCAGGGTGTTTCTATTGGGGACTGAGGAGAGTGGTGGCAGGTGGGAGCAAAAAGCTGCTCTTGGGGGGGATCAGAGAAGGTTTCCTGATATATTACAATATATTTGCATTGGTGGTTCAGATCCATGGAGTCTCGAATGGATCAATACGAGATCATGGAGCAAATTGGGCGAGGAGCCTTTGGAGCGGCGATTCTAGTGAATCATAAGCTGGAGAAGAAGAAGTAGGTTAACATCGGTGCTTTTAGCTTAAATTTGTTTATTTTGGGATTATTTCTTTACAGTTTGGGGGTCTTTGTTCAACTGGTTAAGAGTTTTTGGATTTCAGGTACGTTTTAAAGAAAATCCGGCTTGCAAGGCAAACCGAGCGCTGCAGAAGATCAGCTCATCAAGAGGTCAGTGAAATAGATGGGATTTTGTTTGCTTGTTCTGGTTTTGTTTAGAAATTGTGTTCTAATCTTTATGAAAATTTGAGAGTAGATGGCTCTCATTGCACGGCTGCAACACCCTTTCATCGTTGAGTTCAAGGAAGCTTGGGTGGAGAAGGTTTGAAAAGAACAGCTAGAACTCATATATATTTAGCTTGTTTATATACACACATACACATGCACATATGGATAGAGAAAGAGACAAAGAACTAGACTTGGCTACACTCGATTAGATGTCCACTTACATCCAATCAGGTCTACATTGGACGATGCAGGTCCTATATTGATGATTTGAGCTATTGGATGTGATCTACTATGTCTGAATTGCCTATACACCAAAAAAATGTGATTTGGAGATCCTTAGCCTAGGACTCAAGTGATCAAAAAAGACATATAATTTATTACACTATCTAATTTGACCAATTGATGCATAGGCTAGAAGTCTCTAAATTATATGATTTTAGTGTGTAAATATTTAGATGTAGTAGATCATATCCAACAACTTTGATCATTGATATGGGACCCTTGTTGTCCAATGTCAATCTGATCGAATATAGGTGGAGATCGACTCAAGTGGAGCCAAGTCGAACTCTCTCTCTCTCTCTCTCTCACACACACACACACAACATACATACATACATACATACATACATACATATATGGCTTGTTTGTAGCTTATGTGTAGATCATGCTTCCCAATGCAGGGCTGCTATGTTTGTATAGTTACAGGATACTGTGAAGGTGGAGATATGTGAGTGCACTTCTGATATCGGATTTTCTTTTTTTTTTCCATAAAATGGAAACTCGGTTTGCCTTACTTTATATCTGTGGCATCTGGCAGGGCTGAGTTGATGAAGAGATTGAATGGAACATATTTCCCGGAAGAGGTAATGACAATTCTGGATAATTTTGACTTAAACAAGTACTCTATATGCTGAATGTTTATTGATAATTGTTACTGCTCCTCAGAAATTGTTGAAATGGTTTACTCAACTATTGTTAGCTGTTGAATACCTGCATTCCAACTTTGTTTTGCATCGCGACCTCAAGGTTTGTGAGTATATGGAAGCAATTCCATTTTTTTTTATTACACAGTAAAATATCAACTGATTCTTGTTGGCAAATTTATTTTTGAACCTTCTTGGCAGTGCTCAAATATATTTCTGACTAAGGATCAAGATGTGCGCCTTGGTTAGTTTCTTAGGACCCTTACATATGGAGAGACATATATTTCTTAACATAATGCTAACTTTTATTTTTTGCCTGTGTTTCTTATTCATGTGCAGGGGATTTTGGACTTGCTAAAACCCTCAAAGCAAATGATTTGGCTTCTTCTGTATGTGTGATTTTACTTAAAATTCTCAATTTAAAAATTTCTTGAAATCAGTGGTTTTAATAATCAATATTTGCCGGTCCTTATTTTTTATGTGAAACATGCTGTTTGAGGAATCAAAAACCTGGGTACATTTGATGTTGTTAAGTACTGGTAAGTGAGAACATTAGAGAACTTCTGAGGAAAATTGCACAGATATGCTAACATTATCCAAACATATCTGTTCATGGGGGCAAACTTGACGAACCGCATCGTAGCTCCAAAAGTTTGCAGTCTGCATGATTCTTGAATTTCAAACGAATTCCATGACCTTCCTCCAAGAATGGAAAACAAGGAAAGAACTGATTGCCATGGCATTTTCCCCAGCCTGTGATTGCTATCAAGGACATTAATCTATGGCATGCTGACTCTATTGTAAACTCTTCATGTGTTGTGCTCTTGACATACCGTTATTCTGATTTTGGAGCCTCTCTATTTTGGAAGTCTTCTACATGGAAACTTTTGTTAGAAAACTAATGTCATGTTTTAGAAAATGTTGCTATGAGATAATGTCTTTTATTGAAAGTAAATGTGGGAAAGTCTTTTCCTTTTAGGGTCTAGGAAACTATATCTTTGCCATCGGACCAGCCATAATAGCTAAATGACCTCCCATTGTTTTACATTCTTTTGTTGTTGTTTTCTATATACTGTTGAATTTGCAATGCTTGCTATGTCATTAAGAGACTGATGGCTGGGAATTTGCTTTGTTTAGGTTGTTGGAACTCCCAATTACATGTGTCCGGAGCTGCTTGCTGATATTCCATATGGCTTCAAGTCAGATATCTGGTCTCTGGGTAGGACAACTAAATTATAAGCTTGTTCTTGCAGATGCTTTGTTCGAGATATGTACTAAATTTTGAGCTTTGAATGGAACTTGGATGGGCAGGATGTTGTATGTATGAGATGGCTGCTCATCGACCTGCTTTTAAAGCGTTTGTAAGTTTCTTTCATTTCTTTTCCCCTCTTGGTTATTATAAAATGGATGGGATGGCATTAATTCTCAATAATGTCAGCTTCTAGCATATTTCCCTCGATTAGAGGTTCCTTACTGATATTAGTGCCAGCTTACACCTTATGCTGAACATGATCAGTTTATCTTATGTCTCCATTGTATCATAAGTGAAATAATGGAGAGGAAAATAGTACCCTATGGCATGCTTACCTTCTGTCTTTTCTGCTTCTCAACAAAAGATGAATGATACATGGTTAACTTATTATGGGCATTGTTTTGAATTATATATGTGTGAATAAAAAGAAATGATAACTAATGTAAATAGAATTCAAAAAGTCAGTATTTATGAAAATATTTGTTATTAAACAGAGGAAGACATTAAGTAAAAAAGTTCATCATACATTCTCCAATTAAACTCTGCCTCTACTTCAAAATAATGCAACAGTTCTACAAAGCCACCAAATGGTTTAAGTTCAAAACATACAAAGATTCAAGTAATGGCTAAAGGCCTGAGACCAAATATTCTGGCTGAATTATTTTGAAATTTTGGACAATCATAAATAAATGGACCTCGGAAACTGATCGACGCTTGTATGGTCTCTGTTTTAGAAATTTGGCCCTTATTTCACTTGTTTCAGCTAAATGAATATTGGTTTTGAGGCTTGAGCTAGTTAGAGCATCATCTTGGTGTCCCTTCCATTTTAAAGTGTTCATTTTCTGAAAATATTGTTTGTGAGCTGATTTCTAGTTCCCCGTGCTCTTTCAGTCAGCTTCAACAAGAATAAATTTTCAAGGACATTGACTTGTTGAAGCCATGGAAAAGATACTCTATGATTGTTGGCTGAAACATGGGCTAAGACTGATTTAACCTTTAACATTTGTCACACAGCAGTTTGATGACACAGCATCAAACCTGATCTCTATTACATTTTAATTGCTGAAAAGTGCTCCCCCCACCTCCCTGTGGAGTATTTTTTTCTTTTTTTAAGAGCTTCAAGGTTGAAGCATGGAAACCTTTTGTGGATACGAAAACACTGCAGAGAGAGGATATAAAAGGATTGAGCAAAGAAGTTGTTTTTTTACTTACCACCTGGAAAATGGTGTTCTGAAGTATCATGTTAAATGATGCTATTGCAACTGCAACTCAAGTCTCAACCTTTGCCATGCCAAAAAACATTCGTGAATTGCGTGGACACTTCTACTAGAGTGTCATAACTTTTCATTTTTGTTGATTAATATACCATGAAAATAATTATTTCCGATGTTAAGTATGAAGAATCGTGGACCAGCAAACTGGATATTGAATTTAACTATATATATATGTATATTATTTATATATATTTATTAGCTTCAATGGTCAAACCAAAAATCAAATCCGTTATTACTTGGACTATTGGTAATCATAAAATGAAAGTTCTCAAGGGCAAGATAAAGATTTCATGTGATTTGTAGTTTTGAAAAATCTAAACCAAGTTATGTTGATCTTATGTGTTATGAATTCATAGATCATGATCATTAGTATTAATCATTGACCAAGCCAATTGTGCATTTTCAAAACAACTTATGTATCCAACTATCCATTTTATGACTGCCTGATCCATTAAGAAGAAACTTATAAAACATTTTATTTTGGATTTTAGGAATTCTAAATAGTCTAGATCATTGTAAGCACCCAAGTTATTCATAGGAAATCATTTGGTTAGCTGAACCATACCAAACTAGCCAAATCGGGAAAAGCATCGAACCAGACCAGTCGGTTATTGGCACGGTTCATTGTTTCAATCCAGGATATAAACGAGGCCCCTCACCTGTTTGAAGCTTGCATGAATTCAAAACCCTAACCCTAGCTGCTTTTGTCCCTGTAAGTAAATGATGCCGCCATACAACGATGACGACAATGTCTCCAGTTAAGCGTCTCTCTCCGTCTCTCCTCCTCTCTGTCTGTCTCTCTCTCTCTCTCTATCTCAGTCTGTTGCCGGTATTTTGGGCTCTTGGAGCTCCCTGTCGACGGCCTTTAACATCTACCTCTCCCTCCCCCCTCTCTCTTGGTCCATTGCCAGACCTAGGGCTCTCAGAGCTGCATGTTGATGGCTTTCAACTTCTCTCTTCCCTCTCCTCTCCCTCTCGATCCATCGTCAAATTTGGGCACTTGGAGCTGCTGGTCGATGGCCTTCGACCTCTCTCTCTCTCTCTCTCTCCTCTCCTCCT
>KE505940.1:43398-62327 GCA_000441515.1 Elaeis oleifera | reverse complement strand
ATATATATATATATATATATGTATATATATATATATGTATATATATATATATATATATGTATGTTTGTGCATGATTCCGCAGGGCACCGAGATGTTAGTGCAGGCGACGGAATTGGATCTCCTCTCGTAAGTGTTCTTGGATACAAATGGCAAAATGGATTAAGGCCAAAGTGAAATATTGCTATGGTGAGCTAATTTTTTTCTTCACAAGAAATTCATTTTGCATCTAGCACCACAGTAGGTTGTTAAGAATGGTGGGAATTCATACTATGCCAAGGGTTTTAATTATTGAGGCGTCAACCCAATATTAGTAATGTCATATAACTTTTTATGTGCACATTAATTGATACTCTTAAGCATTCTCCAAAAAACAAAGAAAAGGATGCTCCACATCTATGATTATTTTTTGCCTGCTAAGAAACATAGATTTGAGTTGTTGTGTGTATCCTATTAACTATAGTTGCATGAATGGATTTAAACTAGATTGGGAAAAGTTTAGTATTAATACTTTTAATATTTTAGCACAATCATTGTCACCTTGTTCTCATAATAACAAATAAATTTATTAATATATTTATTGAAACTATTTGATGATTCAAATAAAGAAGTAATTTAAATACTGTGGCGGATGTTCTTATCTCATTTCAATTTAGTAGATAATGAGTGCACTTTTCATGAATGAATACCCTTTGGATGAATACTATCTTATATAGAAAGGAACATTTTGAATACTAGACTAAGCTTTTTCATCCTTTTTCTTTGTAGTGAAAATAAATGACTTGATATTAGGTTTTACCAAAATATGATTTTTTTTTCTTTTGTGACAAGAATAGTACAATGGTTAAGATTTGTTTTTTTTTGAAGTTTTTGATGTCCACCCCTTTTTCTCTTCCACACATACACCCTTACCCCTCCTCTCCCTTCTCTGCTCCCTCTCCCTCTCTTTGTATTCCCTTTCTATCTATTTATACTTTTTTTTCTCTTTTTTCTCAGATGACTTACTTCCTTCTAATTCTATTTTTTCATCTCTTTTACATTCATTATATCTCAAATTTGTAATCCAAAGAGTTTAGCTAAAATAGGAAAGAATATTTTAAGTTATTTTAGCATGCTTCATGATTGATGTTCTAGAAATTTTACATCCAAACACGTATAGTACATATTTAAGATAAATAATGTAAATACATTTGTATCATGATTTCAAGATTTTTCATATTTATTGTAACGATGGAATTTTGAATCTTATGATTTACTTATTTATTATGCTATAATGGTAATTAAGTAAATTTCTCATAGATTTCAATTCTAAATTTAAATTTATTTTCTTATTTGTATATTACAATAATTGTGAAGACAATCTAGAAAAAAATGAAAGTGCACTTTAAGGATAAAAGATAATAGATTGAATCTGAATGAAATATTTTTAGGTTTCCAAATTTTCATGTTTTAAGTAGTAGAAATTTATGATGGAGAGGGCACTTACCACTTCACACAAAAATTATACATGTGCCATGAATTTCCTCTCACGTGAACCTCGCGTGCCTTTTTACTTTACCCTCAAGCATTCCCGCCCTTTCTAACTTTTTTTAACCTTTTAGTCCCTTTTTTTTTTTTTCTTTGTAAAGTAAAAAAAAAGTCAATTCTCAGCTGCCCCATCTCCTGTAACCTCCAACGGGGCAACGCCACCTACTCCACGCAGACCGAGCCTAGGGACCTTTCAAGAAATAAACTTAAACCAGGGACTACTTGATAATAGTATCTTTCGAAAAAAAAAAGGTCCAAGTAAATTATAAAAATCGCCGACTCCTTACCGAGAACCATCCCCGCCCCGCTTCGCTTCCAAGCCAATAACGAAAAGTAGAAAACCATCCCTCTTCGAAGTTCCAACGCCCTTCCTCCAGATCCAAGAAGAAAGGAGGAGGAGGAGATCGCCGGCGGCGATGGGGGCAATCGAGACGCTGACGGAGAGGGCGGCGTTGCTCCGGGAGTCGCTCCAGAAGAGCCAGACCATCACCGATGGCATCGTCTCCATCCTCGGCTCCTTCGATCACCGCCTCTCCACACTGGAAGCTGCCATGCGCCCCACGCAGGTCCCTCTCTTCTCCTCTTTCTCTTTTCTTGATCTTTTCTTATCTGAATTTTGGTCTCGATTACTTGAGATTTTTAGGTTTTATTTTGGTACTTCTGGGGTTTCCTTTATGTTTTGATTTTTTTTTTTGGTTTGATTTATGGATGATGTAGGTGAGAACGCATGCGGTTCGGATAGCGCACGGGAACATTGACAAGACGCTCAAGTCGGCGGAGGTTATACTGGGCCAATTCGATCGCACACGAGAGGTCTCTCTCTCTCTCTCTCTCCCCCTCTCACTTTTGGTACCAATTTTACTTCAAGAATTGGTTTTGCCTCTGTATTCTTTGGTCCGCTGCTATGATAAGTTTCATTTGAAATTATGTCACCGAAACGAGGCACAGGCAATAGTGTTTGAGATTCGAGTTCTTCGAATTAAAATATCTCGCCTAAATTTTCGGAAGTACTTTTAGTTCAGAACAAATGCGATTGATCATATATATTTTAAGGTGTCTAACATTCAAAAAATGGTGAAAATACTCACAAGGATGTCTGGGTGGTGCGGTTAACACATTGCGTAATCTTTAATTCTGAACATCTTTATGCGGAGTTCATGGAAAAAGGAGCGATGGTTGGCAGTATGTTATGGCATACAATGTGTCACATATGGAAGCATAGTGTACTTGCTGTTTTAGTAGTTGATAGTATTGCTGGAAATCAAAAAATTGGGCTTGTTGCCCCAAAGATTGGTTTTGATTATTTTAAAGTTAAGCAACTTGTGGCTCATGTCATGTGTTGCTTGTCTGTTTAAAGTTTCAGTCTTAATGTTGATTCTGTTGAACATGTAGGCAGAGATTAAAGTGCTGAAGGGACCGCACGAGGACCTAGAAAGTTATTTGGAGGCAGTTGATCAGTTGAGAAGTGTATTGCGCTTTTTAACTCAAATAAAAGCTTCAGGAGCAGTGATGGAGTTCTTAGCAATGTCAATAATTTGCTTGGTAAGGCCATTGTGAAGCTGGAGGATGAATTTAGGGGACTTCTTGCCAAACACAGGTTTGTTTTGTTAATTCATTGGATGTCTTATTGTTGTTGTCATCCTCATAGTGGTATACACTAGCATACAGAACCACCCATTAAGTCGGCATCATATTGTGATGATTCATGGTCTTGGTATGATATTTGGCTTGAATCGGTGCAACTGGTCTTTACCCGGCCAACATGCTTGGAATTGCTCGATTCCGAGCATTCGGCCTGGTAAGGGTCCCAAATCGGTTCAGGGCCTTAATAATTAGGGGAGAAGTACTTTACTCGCGTCATTTCAGGTTAAGAGAGGAGGAGAAGGGAAAGAGAAGGGAGAGTGGAAGATTGAGCAAGTGGTCATCCACTATGAATGTGGACCAAGCATGTACAAGGGATGTCGACACTTGATTTGGAATTGAGTGGATGCATGTATATTGCACTTTCAATTTTTTACTATAGATGTTTTACATTTTCAGTATTATACTTAGTTAATTTAACATATATTATATAGTCACACTATTCTTTAGGTATGTAACATAAAGTATGCAAATAAACATCAAAAGCAAACGTAAAATGCTGCTCAAAGTCAAAACTGAATAAAAGAAGCTTAAAAATCATGAAAGCAAAGAAAAAAAAACATGTTGTTTTGGTTTTCCAGTACGGTACTATACCACACCTTCTCCTACAAGTATCATCTAGTACCGAGACTGCAAACCGTGTTTGTTGTTGTTGTCTTGATACTACCATTCAATGCATGATTCATTAGGTCTTGAGTGCAATAATTCATATTTAGATCTATATGAGCAGTACATGTTTTTGCTATCATTGAATGCTCGATTCATTAGGTTTAAATGTGATAGTTCATCATTAAATCTGTATGAGCAGTACTTGAGATGATTATGTTGGGGCACAATCAATAATTATGCATTATGTTGTGGTAGTAAGATAAGTATTAAAATATTATCAATTAGGTTGTGTCAGATTATTTCTCTTATTTGTAATTTGGGTTAGGAGTGGTGTCTCCTTTTATCATCCTAAGTCACTCCCTACCAGGTGGGATGTCACTTACTGCTCAAACCATATTATTCATGATATTTGAGGAAATTTGGTGATAATGTGTTATTTTATGTATCCACATGAAAAAAAGGTACGAGGTTTAATGCTAAAAGATGAATAAAGATGATTTGTTGAGTTCATGTCATTGCTACTGTCACTCCATTACCATTGAACAAACACTATCAATAAATTGTTCTAACAAGACTATCCATTCACCACAGTATATAAATTCCTTTTAAGATGAAAGAGAGGTATTCATTAAATGAGAGATACTCTGTGGACATTTTTTGACAAGCAACAACCCCAAATAATTTACCACTGAAGAAGAATAATGTAGGAAAATAATCTGTTTGATGATCTTCTCAAATCTTTCATTCTTTCACTTTCAGAATTTGCAGATCTAGAAGCAACTTGATCCCCTATAGAAGGGTTTGGGTTCAGCCTTAGGGTTAAATCATGTTCTGATCAACCAACTTCAGTTAAATTTTAGTTCAAAAACAATCTCGTCGCTAAGCTGTAGAAGTTTAACCTTGACATAACAGAAAAACTGTTTCTACATACATTCAGCTATCCCATATGGATCTACCAGGTTAAATGAAGAAGTAATTAAGCAAGTTGATGCAAAATGCTTTTTAAAATACAACATACCAACTTGTGCCGAAAGGGAAGATGTTCTTTTAAATGTTTTCTGTTTGATGTGGAATGCCTGTGATTTAATACATCCATTGGTGCAATGCCTGATTTATGTTGCTCATACTGTTAAACTATAAAATGCTTCTCCTCAATATGATGTAGAATGTCTGCGATTTAATATTTCTGTTGGTACAATGTCTGATTTATGTTGCTCATGCTGTCAAACAATTAAATGTTTTCCCTCTATATTGCACAAGTAATATCTTGTGCTTGATCGGAAAAGAAGTGCATTCATTTGCCACTATTCTGCACCTTAATTAGTTCTTTCTCAATTTTGGTTCAGCAAACCAGTGGAGCCTGATCGCCTTTTTGATTGTCTTCCGGATGCCCTCCGACCATCATCAGGGTCACCAGGGCAGCAGGGTGATAGTGATAAAAACCCATTGGGTACCAATAATTCCGAGCATCAAGCCAAAAACTTAGAGACTGCTGTATACACACCACCAGCTCTCATTGCTCCTAGGATTTTGCCTCTACTGCGTAAGTTAGCTCAACAATTGGTTCAAGCTGGACACCAACATCAATGTTTAAAGATTTACAGGTATGGATTTCATTTTTGATGTCTTTCAGCTATTTGTCTTCTTATTTTGTTGAAGAGGCTAGAAATAATCTGTTTTACATGATGATATGAGGACTGCTCTTACCTAACGTTGGGAGCAGAAATAATGTTTGATAATCTTTCCAACTTATCATGTGAAATAAATATCTAATTGTTGTATAAAGTTTTGAATTATTCCTTAGGTATTATTACTATTATAAGCTCTTGTTGTTTTAGTTAATGCACTGTTCAGTTTGGATTGTTTTTAAAGTAACTAGGTCAGTTCCAGAAAGGTCTAAATATCAGGATCACCTGTACGTGGAACTTCATGGTGTTAGTTTGAAGGTTCAAATGGCAGTATTAAGAAAGATATGTATCTGTAGGAAGTGGAATAGAACGAAAGTATGAAATATTGTCTGCTCCTATATATTATCAGTCTGCTCTTAATAAGGTGATGAGAAATGCGAGATTGGTATAAAGAGGTGGAGAGGAACGTCAGAGATGTAATTATTTGATGCAGTGAGAGCAAGGATAAAATGGTTATGGTGAAATTTGGAGAGAAATATGTATGAGTATTAGGAGAGACCACCATATGAATATGCTTAGCTATTTCTGTGTAGAATTTGATTCCACTGCAAGTAATCAGTTTTCCAGTGAGTTCAAGCTTTATTTTTAAAATTGGGAGACTACATCTATGGTCATTTTATTAATCTAGTATTATTTAAGATGATGTATGATCTTTTGCTTAGTGCTATTTCAGAAAGGATTCATTAAATGGAGGGACACAAGAGGACCAGTTCAGAAACATGACTGTACCACAAGGAAAGGAAATTTTGCCTTTATGCACACCTCTTCTCAAATCCCCTTTTTGCCTGTAACCAACCAGCCAGATTCAGTTTTCACAGCAAACTAAAATTTCAATTATCAAAGACGAGAAGGTTATCTACCTTCTAGGCTCTTTGTGCATATGAGTGTGTATTGGCCTTAATACAACAAATTGACTTCATGATTTCTTCATAAAAGCTTGTTTCTTAGCAAAACAAACTAGTTTGGTTTGTGATTTTGCAAATTTTGGGGCTTATGATCTCTCTTCAAAATCATTGTTATAATAGGATTCCCCTGTGATAGAGAAGAAGGGAGTGAATATATTAATCAACCAAGCTTGCATTGGAAAATTTTGAAAAATGGAAAGAAAATTAAGGAAGTGAGTCTTGGAACAGCTTAATTCATGGCTTTGTCATGACAGATATAAGATTACCTAAATACTTAAATTTGGGTGTTTGTGAAAAACCGCTTTGTCATGACAGATATAGGATTACCTAAATACTTAAATTTGGGTGTTTGTGAAAAACCTTATTGGTTAGGTATCACCACCTTAGTTGGTAGGCAATGGAGGAGACGGAGACTTGATCACCTCCATGAATTTTCATCTTATTTATAATGTTAAAGGAGCGGACCAGAATTTAGGTGGTACTAGGTCCCCCACTACTTACCTGTCTTCAATAGAAGTTTCAATTCCATCCTTGATTTATTTATCAATTACACTCAGTAGGCTAAAGTGATACAACCATTTGGATTAGTTTGAATTCGAAGGAATTTCTAAGAAAATAGTGGAAAATTAATAATGAAACTAAAGTTCTGAGCAATCCTGACAGCCTTTGAACCTTGTGTGATAATGTGGAGGAAATAATGTGGAGGAAATTGTTATGGAAGATGCGAGACAATGTGGAGGGAAATTGTGTTAAAAAATTTAAAGAAACTTGGTTAATAGAGGTGTAATGCTTATAGTTAATTTGGTTGTATGTGGTCCAAGAAATGTTGAAAGTGAGTTTTTGGAAGATAAAATCCAGTTATGGATTTGGCGCAGACCAATAGGCTTTTGGAACTTGCAATGATGATTTGATTTGGCCCAGTCCAGAAGGTAGCCTTTTGGAAGTTACAAAGATGATTTGTCTAGCTATGGTCAAATGTGGTCATCTTTAATCAATTATCTATCATTATAATTAGTTAGGATCAAGGTTTGCTGAACCATCCCGGTTCGGGGTGTGCCTAGTTGTATCTGCAGCTGATTGGGACAGTTCTGGCATTCGAATTGTATCGGATGGCCGGATTTTCCTCCCTGGCCTTTGTTGGATCGGAACAAGAGCAACTTGCCCCTATTTCGATTTGGATTTTATTGTTTTTCCAATTCACAGTTGTTGCTGACTTCACTTAATTCCCACAGGATCCAAACAATGTTGCCGACTTCACTATAAATCGGGAAAAAAAAATTTAAAATCCTGATCGAAATAGGGTGAGTCACCCTTATTTCTATCTAGTGGAGTCGGAGAGGAAAATCCAGCCATCCGAGGGCCCCACGGTCCTCTAGTGGCTACTGCCGGCTTCTCCGCCCTCTTCCACTTCTTTCCTCTCCCTTCCTCCCCCTTCCTCTATCTCTCTTTTCTCTCTTGATACTTCCTTTTCCTCACTCCTTCGATCATGGGAGGGCCTCCATGGCCTCCGGCGGCTACCATCGGCCTCTCCGCCATCTCCCTCCCTCCATCTTTCTCTCTGTCTCTCTTCCTTTCTCTGATTTTCCCTCTCCCCTGCTCTCTCTCTACTGTGTCGGTTCGGACCTAGCATGGAACAGTAGGGGGCTGTACACAGAATGGGCCTTGGTGCTGGCACAAAAAACCTTGGTTAGGATCATGTTAGTCAGATGTAATGACAAAAGTCTAGACATAATAACTTATGAACTTACGTCACTCCAAAAATGTGAGAGGCAAATGTAGAAATTACATCAGCTACTTGGGGACATATTCAATGTGGACTCCTTGGTTTGTGTGGCTTTGGGGTCCATGTACATGCAACCTATGATTAAAATTGATACATAGAACCAATCCTGAGTTGAGGTTATATTTATTGGTTCTTTTGCTTATTCCTCTGAGTTTGAGATTTTAGACCACTCATTAGCAATGACATTCCATTTTTGAATGATCCCTACCTTATATTAGAAGCCCTGATTCAATTTCTTTAATTCACATTGAATTCTTGTTGTCTCAGTATCTGCTCCATTACTCAATGCATATGGGTTGAGGTGAGGATGCCATGCATTTGGCATGGGCTCACTTGAATATCAAGTAGGTTCACAACCATCATGAACACAATGATGGCTGATGTAGTAGATTTTTTTGTGGACACCAGCTAAGATTCTGACCTATTTGATGGCCTCACTTGATCAAGAACTAGGTTGTCATATGCCCATATATATCCAAATTTTTTGCATCTTCCTTGCATTATGTGTGAACCTACTTGAAGATATACTGGTTGAATTATAATGATTACGCATGTCAACTTTATAAACCTCATAGACATCTTTAAACAGATGGCTTCCCTTGAAGATCAAGCGATATGAACATACCTTGTCATGGTATCATCTTATTTAGAAATACTACTATTCACATAACCTGCTTGTATCATGCTTTTTAGCGTAAAGATACCATCTTTCTAACTTTGCATTATGAACATCTTCCGAGTAATCTGTAATAATCTGATTATATGTACTTCTGTTCATGTTTACCATGTATCCATGTTCATGAGCCTTTTTCTATTCTAATTTAGTACAAAGTATTTACTTCAAGGATGTTATTCTTTGCCATTCAGTGAAATTCGTGCTACAGCTTTAGAGAAGAGCCTTTCAAGCTTGGGAGTGGAAAAACTCAGTAGAGATGAGGTGCAGAAGTTGCAGTGGGAGTCCTTGGAGGCCAAAATTGGCAATTGGATTCACTTTATGCGAATTGCAGTAAGGATGTGTGTGAAAATCAGCTTCAGAGTGTATTCTTTTGTTCCTCGAGTATTTTGACCATTCTTGAAACAGGTCAAGCTGCTGTTTGCTGGGGAACGACAATTATGTGATCAGATCTTTGAAGGCATTGCTTCTCTCAAGGATCAATGTTTTGCTGAAGTAACTGCAAACAGTGTTGCGGTGCTACTTAGTTTTGGAGAGGCTATTGCTAAAAGCAAAAGGTCGCCAGAAAAGTTGTTTGTGCTTCTAGACATGTATGAAATAATGCGTGAACTTCAACCAGAGGTATAGTAAGCATTCTTCCCCTGGATGGAATATTACTAGTCTTTCCATAAGCGTGGTTGCATGCTATAACTTCTAGTCACATTCAGCAACAGTTACAGATGACAAAATTTATAGTGTCATTATAATACATGACATTCCATAGTGTAATGTTTTATGAAGCATTCTTTCTTACCAATGTTTCTGTCTGTAGTTCAAAGTATGTGTATGTATTTTATTTATCATCTGAAGCTGTGACAGTACTATATCTTAATGTAGGTTCTGTCAGCATTGTTCCATGTCATAGTAAGATACTCAAGATGCTTGGGGATCTTAAAAATCCATACATTAGTTATTTAGTTTATCAGATCTAGTTTCACTCTGTATCTCTTGCTTTTTACAGATTCTTCAGAAAAGGTTCAGGAGTCTAAAGACCCCAAACACCATGTTGACTTGACAATATTACACGTTATATTATGCAAGTACAATTATCTAATATTGTTCATTTGACTAATAAACTTTTGTAATTTGTTTTGACTTGTACAATTTTACCAGTGGAACTCTTGAAAGTTGGAATACATTATTGTATGACATAATTAATACTGTTGCCAGAAATAAAATTCTCTTATAATGGATATCTATCTATTACAAGAGAAATAGATGGGAATAGGTGTTCAAATGATCGCCTGTGGCCACATAAAGATTGAGGTAGCTATTGAAACATGAACTTTCTAAGCATGGTTTAGGTGGATTGTCCAAGTGCCTAGATGATTGCTGAAGACAATATTAAGTATAACGTCATACTGTCATATTTGTTATGTTGTGACATCAACCAAAATGTTCAATACTTTGAAGATAATGCTATTTAGTGATTTGTGCAAAACATTTTGAACAATGGAAGTTTTACTTTTGACTTGTTAATACTGCTGCTTGTTCGTAATGATGTTCTCTAAAGGAACAACACTATCTTGTCGGTTCTGCAAAACAAGTTGAAAATGAATAACATAAAATAAAGAAGTAAGGCAGACAATATGCACCAAGAAATATCATGATGACATGGAAAATGGCACAGATATGAAGAACTTTCCAAATTAGATAATGAAGATGAATGTACCCATAAAAATGACTAATGAAGATACTAGATTGAATATATAATTTGGAAGAAAAAAGTTAGAAGTAGTCAAAGTATAGTGCTACAATGTTAAAATGTAGGGAAATGAAAGTTTAGAAATATAATAAGTGAAAAAAATGCATGTAATGACAAAAAGTAACAATAAAAATTGAGTGTGTGGGACAAAAGGGTTTAATTTTTGAATTGCTGCTTTCTTTCCCAAAGTGAGGAAAGGTGGTGCTTCTGATAACAAAGTTTAGAAAAATTAAATATCAGAGAAACTATTTAAATTTATAGTGCAACCTTGTTGGTAGAACATAGATTACATGAAGTTTCTTATTTCAATGGAATAGTGGGACCACTGGGGTTATATATAGAAAGCTTTGAATTTCACGAGGAGGAAGGAGATTTGAAAGAAATGTCATATCTGGACAAGCATGTGAATAAGTGCTGTAAAAGGCAGAGAGAGCAAGGGGAAGACACAGTTTGTTTACGTATTTACATAATGTACAATAAAAGGTATTCTCTCTTCAGGCTTTCTTATAAAGGTCTCGATGACTTTTTGGAAACAGTGATGACACATTCAACATATGTAAATGTGCCAGGGATGATATTTTTAATGCCCAAAATGTATGTATTTGTATAGATGTATTTATATGTGTGCTTATGTGTATGCTTATGTGTGCTTTAATTTGGGGAAGGGGAGTATGGATACAACAGGGCTAGCTCTTTTTCACAGACATATAGTTACTAATAAAGGATTTCATGTTAGATTGATATTCCCTAATGGAACTTTTGTGATTGGATTTGGTATTGCTTTAGCAGAACTTATGCAAATTCTTGACATTTCGGGCAATTGTATTGAGGCTATAGTTGTCTTCATGCTGTACCTGACTCATTTCACTTTACCGTACCTGACTCATTTCACTTTACCTTTTTTTATCTCATCCCAACTTTTATTTGGTGGTAATAGTATATCTATAATAACCATTTATGTTTGTGAAGTATTATTCTTTTCAATAAAAACTGATGATGAAATTCATGACTATTGTCTTTAACTGGTTGGTTAGATCGAAGCTACATTTGAAAGCAAAGCTTGTTCTGAAATGCGAGAATCTGCATTGGCTTTGACAAAGTGCTTGGCTCAAACTGCAAAGGAACTTTTGGTGATTTTGAGGAAGCAGTTGAGAAAGATGCAACAAAAACAACTGTTGCTGATGGAACTGTCCACCTTTAACTAGCTATGTCATTAATTATGTGAAATTTCTCTTTGAGTAAGTCTTTTCAATTATCTACTTTTAGCTACCAATTTTTTTTGTCTAAGAGGAGCAATTCTTTCTTAGCTGTCTTGTAGGAATGCCACTAAACTTATTTCTGTTCTTGCACGTTGCTTTACTTGAGTTGATTTGTCTATAGTTATAATTGTTATTATAAATAATATATATATATATATATTTATTCCTTCCCTTTGTCCCATTCATTTACTTCTTAACATAACTTAAATGATTGAAGCCATTGTTTTATCTGTAAAGGATCATCCATTATTATTGGATATGGATGCTGTATTTGCTTATCATGGATTTAACTTTTGGAAAGTGCAGCTGTAGGTGTAAGACAAAAGCATTGTTCTGTGTATTTTGGTCTGGTTTATGAATTCTAGAGGGCTTATCCCAAAAATGGGGATTGTTATTTGATGTCAAACATTTTAAAATGGACTCTTCAAAATCTATTTTGATTTTTTTTAATATTTTTATGTTTGATCTGTGGATTATGAAATTATACTGTTTGGTTGAACTTTTAAATAATTATTTCATGTCCTTTCATGTTCAACATAAAATGCATAAGACAGCTATCTGAGAAAAGCTGCTAACCAACTATTTACAGTTATCAAACAACACTGAAGCAGCTTTTCCAGGAGTTTGAACCTGGGGATGATACAAACTCCAACTGGCATCTGTAACAATGCGAATTATGCAAGCTCTTCAGACTAACCTGGATGGAAAGTCCAAGCAGTACAAGGATCCTGCTTTGACATACCTATTTCTTATGAACAACATCCACTATATGGTCAGATCTGTGCGCAGGTATGTTGTCATCCAGTTACAAGATGTTACATGACAAGAGCATTTGGAGTAGATAAAAACAGTGCATCTTTATTATTTTCAGGTCAGAAGCAAAGGATTATTGGTGATGACTGGATTCAAAGACACCGAAGGATTGTGCAGCAAAATGCAAATCAGTATAGAAGGGTTGCTTGGGCGAAGGTTTAATTTCATGAACCCAACTGGACATATAATCAAGCCTCTTCAAAAATGTCATGCATTTTTTGCAGCACATGCTAGATTGATGCTTTTTAATGTTCTTGACTTCTTGACATTCAAATATCCTCTTTGTTCAACATTGATATTTATGGAAGTGTTGTTCTACACCCTGGTGTTCTGTCTATTGAAGACTTTTTAGCAACATTTTAGTGAATAGTGATGTGTAGATCTCTTTTGGTGCTTTGGCTTAAGATTTATTATGCAAGTCAGTGATGCTGGTTTTGATGACTTGGATGGAGATGCCAGCAGTTCTAATATTGTTTTAACTACTGTGGTGCTGTGCAACCTGAATTGTAACTACTTAAAAACTGGTTTTGTTTAAAAGTAGCTTGAAACATTGAGATGGCATACTGGCATTAATGCTACTGGAATCAAATGAAAGGGGTTGTAAGCTTGCAAGTGGACTGCATTGACCCACTTCCAATTTGAAACTGGTTAAAAATAACCTGGTCTAATGCATGGTAATTTGTTTAGGCTTAGATTGAAAGATATGACCATTTTGAAAATGGATGGGATTTCAGTTATCAGGACCGCCATCAAATTCAGACCAACATAAACTGACCTGAAAGTAATATACTACATGTTTTGCAACCCTCTTTGGATTTAGGAAAATAATTTGCTTTTTAGTAGTAACTTTTATGTACGAAGTCACCAATTTTATTGTTGATTATCATAAATGTGGATATCAATCAAATCTTATTGGAATGAATTGTTGGTGGTGTTTATATGTTGTTTAATTGTTATTTTCTTGCATAATATGTTGACATAAAACAAATTTATGCATGTCTTTTATGGTTGTGTATGGATTATTCTTGATCAATTTGACTGAAAACCCTGATGGATTAATAATATAATCTTAAATCCGATCTTATCCATCCTCAATGAATGTGGATTAGGCTTGAATTCAATTTCTTGACTTGATTCAAATATGGATTGGATTTGGGGTCTGCTAATCCCCAGCTAAAACTGAGCAGCTTCTAGCCCTGTTGTGGGCCTGGCTAAGTATTTTCTTTGAAAATGCATATTAGCTAGTGATATAGCCATGATTTTGAGCCATACATACTGAGCCATATGTGCATTAAATATTGAATTTTTAGTTGCATTGGGTAGCATTATGTGTATAAAGCTATAACTGCATGTTAGTGTATATATTGAGATCTTCCAGTTCTACGATATGCAACCATTTCTTTGGAAATATAGAATACATTTTGAATTTTGCTCAACTCATTTAGGAAATTTCTAGTAGTTTGTAATAATCTGCTAAAGTAACTCTGGGCAGGATTTTAAAATTCTAAATAAATCTCTGTTTCATGGTGCATCTCAGTAGAGTTTGCCAGATGAGTTTCCTTATAATTTTCAAAATCCTTTGATCCTCCACCTTTTCTGAAGAACAGAATTGTACAACCTGACTGCACTGATATGCATGTTGGACCTACAGATCAATCCACATGATGCAACAGTGGATGATGCATGTAATTTGCTCTGTACATACACACAAAAAGGAGGATATGGAAATTGTTAGACACTAAATGTTCTCTGATGCAATGTTGAATACAAATCCTCATACATTTTGCTTATTATTTGTCATACTTATTTATCAATTTTTTTATTTAACATTTTAAATAGAAATAAAGGAATAAATATGTGCTCATTTTTCTACAAACCCATACTTGGACCAAATAAATTGAGGTCAGTTTGCCAATTTGCTGTAAAGCAAGTTACCATATGTCAAACTGTAGAAAGATTATAAGAGTTGAAGCCACTACAATGAACATTTATTATATAGATGATTGGTCTGAGGTTGTGATCTTTTATCTCTTTACTGCCAACTGATAGCCAAATCATGCCAACTCTTATGTGTAATTTGATTCTTCTCAAATTTTAATTACTGATTGATTTTTGTCAGTTGTCAATTTGATTTGAATGTTACGAAGTAGCCAAATATTAGTAGTTTTGTCTAAGGATCTTACATGAGGCATAAAAATCGGTCACCATATTCAAACAGCATATTTTTATATTGAATGAAATACTCCAGGCTGTATAACTGTACCTTTTTTTTGGTCAATTCCAGGTATTACAGAGCCTTTCTGGTCAAGGTTTGACTTCATCAGGAGGTAGTAGTATGGTAGGAAGTGATGGAGGCAACAGCAGCGGGGTCTCAAGAGCAGCTGTGAAAGAGAGGTCAGGAAGTAGATTTGGTTTTCCAGCTCATTGATCTACTATATATAATGGGAACTCTTGGAGTTGGCAATGCAAAACTGTACTCCAAGAGTGAAGCCTCTAGACTCTAGGATCCTAGGTAACAATTACGAGAGAAACAAGGAAAAAAAAGACTTGTGGGCCAACCTCATTATGAGTAGCAACAAGTGTGCCTTGTTCCTTCTTCCATTCCTTTTGCCCAGTGTGCCCTGGAGGCACCCCACTTTAATTAAAAGAAAACACATGCAAAGCACATGAAGAATACTGGTAGTGCTCAAATGTGTCAAAAAACTGACCCACCTTAGCTGTCATCAGGTTTAGGTCTTTCAACTTTCAGTTTGAGGAGCTTCATCAAAGGCAATGTCAATGGACGGTCCCAGATCAAGAGTTGCGTGAATCTTTGAGGCTTGCGGTTGCTGAAGTTCTACTACCTGCGTATAGATCTTTTATAAGACGATTTGGGTATGTTTTTCTACATGCCGCCTTTTATCCTTGAGTATTCTTAGAACCATTGCATTCTTACAGATTTATGTCAGAATTCAGAACTATATATATGCATCCATATTTTAATTTTGATTGCAGACATGAATTGTCTTAGTAGGATCAAATGTAGGGATTTTAACAGATTGGATTTGATAGGACTGCATCATTGATATCCAAAATTGGATGTGTATGGAGATGTTCGTGTATATGCATGCTCTATGCAGTTTGGATTTGGATAAGTTTTGAATAGTTTCCCTAGGCTCTGGTATGGATATGGATATTCAGACATGGTTCCTCCACCTCCCTTGAGGTATTTAGGTTTTAGTTCTAATTTTATGATTAGTTCTATATTGTTTATTATTGGCTTTTGGATTTATTGATTCATTCTATCATATTCATTATGTAAGACTTATTTGTCCATGCATGAAATGATATAGACATCATAAAGTACAATTAATGTCTGATTTTGCTTATAAGTGATGAATATTGTGCATAATGAAATGAAGTTTACATGTATAAAAGCATATACAGCTATTACTCACATCCATTTCAGATTCATGTGTTGATTAGTACATATCAACTATTATCTGATCTGTATCTTTATTTGTCTAGAGAAAATACAAACACAACTTGGTATCCAACATTATCTTTGTCTACATCTTATCACCTGATTGTAGCTGGATATTAATCTGGATATGGATATCCCTAATACCTGAGCCAGATCTGATTTTCAGCCCTTTGTTATCTGGCTATGTGTATGATAACCCTCTGTTATTTAAGTTTCTCTATGATATCTTAAGCTTGAGAAGAGGGACAGGCCATCATTTGACATTCTCTTGTTCGAGTATCTTGTTGGACTAATGCAAGTTGTATAATTGAATATCCAGTTAATTCATCATCTTAGGAATTGGGCAAATTGCATGAGTGTTGACTTGTTTGATTAACCTTCTTCATTTGGATTCTGTGTATAAATCTGCACTTTTGGTATGATTAGACTGCAGTTGTTTTTCTAATAAAACTACAGATGGATGTATCAATCCAAAAACTGAATGCTCATCTTATTTGTTGTAGGATACCAAAATAAGTTCCGTTATCGGTTGAACTTTGTAATTTATTAGTCACAAATGTGGAGATCTGTAAAGAATCATGCTACATTGTTGATGAGTAGTGGGTAAAATATAACACTAGGAAGCAATAGGTCCTGTTTTTGTGCAAAGATTGTGCCAGAAAATTCTGGTGTTATAAACATGCATGCTATTGCATGTTTAAGTCCCACCTCTGTGTTGCTAGTTTTAAATAGAAATTTCACCAAACCATGGGTCATTTTGGACATGAATAAATTTTTGAAGCTGTTAAATCTTACTTTGGGAAAAAAAATCTTTTTAAGAAGATTGACTAAGAATTTTACTTTATCTAGTGAATTGCCTTTAAAAACAAGTGCATTAGTAATAGGGCTTTTATAACTCTTCTTTTAAACTAAAGGTGCTAGTTGTTATTTTGTGAAAGGAATTAGATCCCGTAAATATACATGCTAAATATCTTAGTATATGAAAATAATTTTGTACTATTAATTGATATTAGAGTTTACGAGCCACTCTGGAATGATGGTGGTGAAGTTAGTACTTTTGTTTTATACTCTTGGTGGCATTTACCTTCAAGCTTATTTGCCTAAAGGGTTCTTAAATGGTGCATGTTTTACATACATAGGGTACATATGTTGAACATACTGAATAACAAATGGAGAGCCTAACCCAGGTTCTAAGTGCCATGTGATGGTGCCAGGAGGTGGTACTGGCACACTGGCCCTTGTACTATTTGTTGTCCTGTTCTGTGCCATGCATGCACCAAGCACTGACATGTGTGCTACATGCTGGTTTAGGCCTGGCACAGTACATGATAAGTGGCATGAACTGGCACAGCGAGTACTTGAATCTTTAAATCTAACTTCTATAATATGCAATATGCAGAACGTTTTGTATAACAACTTATGTTATTTTGCAAAGAGATGGATGACATCATGTAATTGCTATTTAAAAAATAGAAGTGATGCACAATAAATGAAGATTGCAGTATCCCTTGAACAATTAAGGAATTTACATTATGAATTCATGGAAGAAGTCAATAGAACGGTGTAAATAGTATTTGAAAAGGAAAATCCTTCAGTGTGTCTCTTATCTGCACACAAAAGTTCCTTGGGCCCACTAATGCTGGGTTGGCAACTCGTTCAAAGACCTTCATGTATCACACTAATTCCCGCAACGTACACCAACCCCCTGCCTTATGTTCCAGGAGACACTTTAGTTTGCACATAATGGGCTTCTAATTTAAAATGGATAAGATTGTTTTGACTTGATGCTGGGAAGGTCAACCATATAGACTCATTTGCTTAGACATTTGATGGTAGATTCAGGGATCAATGTATGTACACATACACAGTCTTGATGCTCGAATGGTCAACCATATAGGCTGATTTCTTGCTTAGACTTTTGATAGTAGATATGGGGATTAATGTGTGTGCGCTCACATGGATTTAAACTTCACAAAGAGACTGGACCATTTACCACAACCCCTAGGCTCTCCTTAGGCAATCCATGGAATTATCCTAGGACCAGATTATCGACCTAGCAGTCACCTGTGGGATCTTAGCAGCTGAATGAAGACCTACCATAAGATGATTCTGCATAAATCATGATGGATGGATAGAGTCATGAAAGTATATATTGTTGACATAGTTTAGCTTGTTGTTTTGTTTCACCCTACCTAAAATGTCAGATGGCTTTTGTTCAGATGTATAGCAACTAACCGTTACTATTGTCATGTTGAACTCCGATTGGAAGCATAGTTGGGCTCTTGTTGGTGCCATCTAAGGCGAATCTATTAAAATCAATCTATCCTTACCCTCCACTCCCATTGGAAGAAAGCAAAAAAGGATTTCTGGATTTCCTTTATATGCTGATATATCGGGTCTCCAAATGTTTAGGATTTTTTTTTTTTTGGGTTGGCCCAGACCTGGGAAAAGAAAATCAATATCCCCTGCTACATTCTTTAAACTTTGTGACTCCTCTGTTTTATTTATATTTTTATTATATTCATCCGGTTGACTCTATGCTAGAGCCCAAACTCAAAATTCCTCATCCGATGATGGAATTGATCCTTATCTTAGATCTCGGCGTGAGAATCTCAACTTACCTTAAAGTCTTTGCATTACAACCTACTTGGAGAAAATATGACAACCCTATTAATAAATTACAACAACCAAATAGTGGGGAAAATTGCACTCTCTTGCCCAAAGAAATACAATTGCTGTTTGCTTTGCCCCAATATTATTTCCATATACCCTGTTCTCCCCCACTTCCTTCATCTCTTACTCTCTCTCTCTCTCTCTCTCTCTCTCT
>KE505940.1:9641-43119 GCA_000441515.1 Elaeis oleifera | reverse complement strand
CATATAAATTTTAATTATAAAATATCCATCTTTTCCTTCTTCCTCTTTTTTTCTCTCTAATTGATCATCTCCTCCATGGCTGGCGTCTCTCTTTCTCTCTTTTTTTTCTTCTCTTCTTCTTTCTCGTCCACTTTTTTTCATTCATTTCTCCTCCTTCTCTTCTTCTTTTCTCTCTCCTTTCTTTTCCTATCCTTTCTTCACTTATTCTCCTTCTCCTCTTTTTTTTCTACTTTCTTCACCCATTCTCTTCCTCCCTTTTCTCTTCTCATTCTTTTCATGCACTTCTCCTTCTCATTCTTTTTTCAAGCCACCTACAACTATCTCTTTATGATGGCCTCCAACTTCGTCCTATTTTCCTTCTTCATCTTCTTCCTCTCCATCCTCTTCTGTCCCCTTTCTCTTTCTTCATCTTATTCCTTGCCAGCGGCCTCTCTCCTCCTCTTCCTTCTCATCTCTTTATCTTCCAAACCAACTCAAGAGCTCTATCCCTTGAGATGTCTTCCTCTAAATCCACCTCTTTTCACTGGCAAAAAATCTCTCCTTTTTTTTCTCCTCACTCATTTCTCTTTTTTCATGATGGCTCGGCTCCCTCCACCTCATTTTCTTCCTCATCCATTCACCTCCTCATCCTCTTTTTCCTCCAAACCATCCATAAGCCATTCCCTTCGCGATGGCCTCTTCCACTTTTACCCCTTTCCATCGATAATCCATTTTTTCCCTCTTCTTCCTCCTTACCCTCTTCTCCTTCTTATCCTTTTCTCCTTTAATCTATTCCTTACCCGCAACTATTCTCCCTCCTCTCCTTCCTCATCCATTTTTCTTTCATCTTCTTCTTCCTCTAAGTCCATCCATGAATAAACGGTATTTTCATCCATTAAGAGAGAAATTTAACACTGTTTATTGATAAAATGAACGGCTGAACTATATTGGAACATATCGATAATTAGAAAGGTCAGTTTAACACTTTTTAAAGTACAGAAATGTAAGTGAAATTGAGCTAAAATTAAGAGGTGTTCCTGTAATTTATCCAAGAAGAAAAGTGTTATGGGACAACATAAGAATGACTGCCACATTGGTCCACACAACCTCATGGTGGCCACTTGATCTGTGGTGATCTTTGCCTCCTGATAGACGTGTGTATTGTCCATGATAGCATATTTTTCGTCAATTGCTACATGTCTTATAAGAGTACGTACACCACAACTGTCCTAGGCTGCTCCTACATCTCACTACAGTGGCTGAGTCCTCCTTGATGACAAAGCGATTAGCTTTCAAAGTCAATCTGGCAAATATGATGTCTGATCAGGTTGCTCGTAGCTTAGCCTTTGGGACAGTGCTGTCGAACAGATGAATCTTGAGTTTAGATCATAATCATAAAACTAGCTCCACCTCTGCTATCATTTATACTTTCATTCAAGTTAACTTTAAGAAAACTCGTAGATAGGGCTCCCAGATAATAAATACCAAACAAACTATTACATGAGTGGGTAGGGAGTCCCAGATATCTCAAGTCATCAAGGCCAGTCTGATGAATGCTAGATAAACAATCTTAGTGGCCAGAGCCCTCTCTAGAATAAATCTTGCCAATTGCCACCTCGTTTCAAAGATGCCACTATTCCTAGTCAATCAAATAAGGTAGGCAATATAAATAGCCCTGATGCCCTATAGTTTGGATGACTCAGCCTTCATGCTCCACTGTAATGCCTCGAGGAGAAACTAAACTGGTGAGTTTGTATGAATAACTGTCAGAAAGAGCATAGCCAGCTGTTAGCTCTCGGATAGTGAAACGAGACATGGTCCGCTATCTCATCGATCGACCCACATTAAGGACAACTAGAAAGAAGGTCCATATCTTTGGCTCTTAGGGCTACTCTGGTCAGAATACGGCTCGATGCGACCTTCCATAAGAACAGGCTAACTCTTGGATATACTCGAAGCCTCCAAATCTAAGTTCCATCCAGTATCTTGGCTGGCTCCTTTTGTATGGATTGTATAACTTGATCACCACTCTTTGGGTATAAGTTGAACTCAAACCTGCATAACCTGGCCACTTTGAAGAGGAACCACATGGGACAGCACCTTCGCAGCCAGTGGAGCTCGAAAGAGATGAGTCACCAATCCCACATTCCAACTCCTTCCTCTGGTTTGGGATAGGTCTCACACCCGTATTGACTTGTCTATCTCTGTGTTGATAAAGATTGGCTACGGATTACACAGCAGATCAGCAATCCACCAGTCTCAAATAAGATTCACCATCTATCCATCACCGACCAGCCATCTGATGCAGGCCATCACCTCAATGAGATATTTGCGCATAAGTTACAGCTTTCCCACATTACGTCAGGAACTATTCATGCTAATAAATGTGAGTTTATACGTTCTAACCAGTGTCACTGTGTCGCAGGATCTGTGCTATAACGAGTTCACGAAATGTGTATACTTTTAAAATGCAAGTTTTTATTAAAAGGTTGATGAAATTTTAATACCTGATAAATTACAATGTAATGCTGCTGTAGAAATTGCTGACCTGTATCACGATGTTTATGGATTCTTGTCTCATTCCCTTTTGTGTGGAAGTCAGTATGTAATATTATTTAGTCCTAGTTTGGACTAGTCCTGTGGGATGGCTTGGGAGAGGGAGGAAACGGAATGCAAGAGGGGAAGGAGGAGGTGCTTAAGGGGCTCCCTCTCTCCCTCCTTCACTTCCCCGCCCATCCCGTTGGATTCTCCAGCATTAACCCATGCATGGCTCCTTGTTGTGATTGGAAGATTCTGAATGGCGACGAAAGTTGTCGCAAGTGTCGGTCGAATAGATGACTTTAATTGTTTAGACTCTGTTCTGTGACCATATATGTTTGGAAAATATTGGGAACCTCTTTCTGTGCAAGAAGAAAACCAGCTACGAGGAGGCAGAGCATAGGATCATTAGAAGCTTGTTGCCACAAATCTTGCTGACATTTGTTCTTATAATAATTTAGCTCACATCAGTGAGATCACCATCCATCTGTTGTTTCTTATAAGTAGAACTTTCTGGTATTTTATCCGCAGAACAATATGCTATACATAGTAGATCGGTCGTGTCAGCTCAAGATCCAAAACAAATACCAAACAAAAAAAATTTGGAGAGAATCATGAAAAAAAATAATTGCGAAGAATAAAAATTAGAAGAGAAAATAATTTATTCAAAGAAGAATAAATACCAAAACCTCACAAAGATGCTTCACGAAGGAGTTTCCATAAGCACAAATAATTTCTCTCTCTTTTTTCATCGTTTTTTAGTTTTCCACATAGTTCTGCATACAAAGGAGACACCAAAGATCCTTTAGATAAACCACCATGTAGATAGGAGTTTGACTTATATCTTGACTCACAAATCAAAGATCTACTAGGACACAAATATTAACAATTTTAGAAGAAATAGTTAAATAAAATGATAATAAAAGATAAAGTCTTCTTTCAAATAGGATATACAAAAATAGAGTCTTCGTTGGACATGCAATGATTTTTAACACTTCTCCTTATTGCAAAATCTATATCAACAATACTGAATTTATCGATGTTATGAAGCGCCATGGTAGCCATTACCATCATCACTGTATCACAGTAACATTTAATAATTTGTCAAATCAGTAATTGAATAATAGAACTCTTTTATTGGCTCAGACAATAATTTCTTGGCTGGCTTGTTCTTTTTGATGCATATGTCAAAGATGATGATACTTTGTAAAATTTTCTTGATGACAGAAACTCCATTAGGTTTGTGGCCAGCCCTTGCTCGCTTGAAAAATGAGACAAAATCATCATCACCTGGAAGCTATCCTATATACCACTGGATCCATATCACATTATACCTACCAACTTCTGGAGTGAATTCCTGAAGAGGCATGTAATAAAAATTTGCAGCCTTGTGGATTGAAAATCCCCATCAAGAGCTAAATTTTCACGAGTAGCCTCTAGAAATATGACACTAGCTCAACAAGATCAACCTCATTAAATATCTTAGAAGAAGATTCTTTGTGACCCGTTCAATGCCGGAACTAGGGCTGGTAAAATATGATCCAACCTACCAACCCGACCCATGTTCAACCTGCCATAAACAGGTTTGGATTTAAGCTAAACAGATTTGGGTCATAAATGGATCGATCCGTTTAACTCGTTTAATAATTAGATTGGATTTGGATTTTAAATATTAGATCCGTTTAATTCGTTTAACCCATTTAATATCTAGGTCGAGTTGAGTCAGATAACCCATTTAAACTGTTTAACCTGTTTAACCTATTTTTGACCCATTTATCCTGACCTATTTAACCCATTTAAGATCCGTTTATTAAAACCTGTTTAACCTGTTTCTGATCCATTTAACTCAACCTGTTTAATCTATTTAATCTGTTTAACCTGTTTAACCTATTTAACCTAATTTAATCTATTTAATAAACGGATTAAACGGGTCAGATCGGATTACCTGTTTAATAAACAGATCGGGTTCAGATTTAAATTTTTGACCCATTTAATAATAAGTCGGATTTGGGTTGACGATTTTCTGATCCAATCCGTTTATGATCCGATCCGATCCGTTTATGATCCGACCCAATCCGATTGCCATCCCTAGTTGGAACTACAATCAAGAGCAACAACGTGCCATCATTTTGTTCCAAACTAATTGGGCAAGAGGGTATTGAGGAAAGCCACACTACCCTTCACATCGGCCTTGTTGACGTGATTGCAGCCTCCCAAGACCTCGTCTACATAAGCTTCCATGGCTTGCTAGTCGGCGATACCTTTTCGGTACCATTCATGGCATGTGCTGCAATCTTCGACTTCGCCGATGCTGATTTTTCTTGTTTCTTAATCTCTGAAGCTACTTAAATTTAATCAGCTTTTCATCTTCATAAATGACTAAATCTTCACAAAAAATATCCAAATCTTAGATAGCTTCTATATAAAACTCTTTTGCATGGTTTGATTTCTCAATAGATATTTCATAATTGAAACAATTGTAACATCCTTTAATTTTTCTGAGTAATTTCAAAATTAAAGAATTCTTCAATCATAATCTTTTTAAACTTGATCAAACATCTCCCGCTTAAAATTCTCTTCTAGACTTGATTGATCTTCAAACTGATTAATCTTATCATGCTCTGAGTCTTCAGCACTTGATCCAGTAGATGATATGAGAGATAAATCACCAACACTTTTAACTGGATGAAGTGAATCATCGATAGTAGCAATAGCATAAGAAGCAATATAATCACACAAAGAATCAAATATCTCTCTATGACCAATCAGATAATTAGAACATTCAAAATCAATAATCCAATCATGAGCAAAATCAATATCTAACACATGAGAAGAAGTAGAAATATATGCATGCTGACAATCGAGATTAGAATCAATAATAGTAGTAGTAAGAGCCCAACTACCATTTTCTTTCTCTTCCCTATGTTCTGATATAGAGGATGCAACATTAGACTGTTTGAGCTTCATCCTGCAATCTTGAATTTTACGGCTAAATTTTCCACACCTATAACAATTCTCTTGAATTTATAATTTTATTATCATAAATAAACTTTTCTTTCTAAGGGGATATTGTCAAATCATTCATTTGAGTATTATTTGCTTCTTGATTAACAAGTATGTTTTCCAACTTTGCTAATATAGGTTGTTGAGCACATCCAGAAATAGCTAGCGTTTAAGCACTTTGCTCTTTATTCAAACTACGAACTAACGGTCTATGTCGTTATTTCATCGTAACGAGAATTTGGATCAAGCACATCAAGCTCATCAAACGAATTTTTCCTTTAAAAAATATTGAGAGATTATAAGGTTACTTTATTTGAGAGCACCAATCTTATTTGTCAAAATTAAAGTTGAGTCTCATTGGCCTTTGAGTAGAGAGCAGTAAGAACATCTCATATCTTTTTTAGCTCCTTTATACCTTGAATATGCTAGTATCTTCATCCACATTCATTAGAAGAATAAGAACAACATTTGTGGCTTTGATCTCCCATATGTTTCTCACTTTTGCAGTGTCTGGAGTTTCTAATGGCTCACCATTTCTGTCCCATCCACAACCTCCCATAAGTCTTTTCCAACCAAATAAGATTTGATGCAGGCCTTCTAGAACACATAATTGGTGTTGTTCAGTATTTTGATCTTAGCAATTTCAACAATCATGATTCAACTCTTGAATCACCAAATAAGGGCCCATACGTTTGCACCACTACACAATGAATTAGTAGAAGCTCTTCAATCATGTCAAGTTATTAATGCATGAATCAATAATCTCCAAGCCTATGGCTCTAATATCATGTAAAGCCACAAATATCAAAATCTTCACTCTGATACTATATAGAACTTCACGCTACATATAGTAGATCGATCGTGCCAGTCTAAGATCCGAAACAAACACTAAATAAAAATATTTACAAAAATCATGAAAAAATAATTATGGAAGAACAAATTTAAGAGAAAAATAATTTATTTAGAGAAGAATGAATATCAAAACCTCATAAAGGTGCCTCACAAAGGAGTCTTGATATACATAAATAATCTCTTCTCTCTCTTTTTTTACCATTCTCTACGATTTTTTATATGGTTTTGCATACAAAGGAGATACCAAAGGTTCCTTTAAATAGACCACCATGTGGATAGGAGTTTGACTCCTATTTTGACTCACAAACCAAAGCCCTACTAGGACACAAATACTAATAATTTCTAGAAGAAAATAATTAAATAGAGTAATACTAAAATATAAAGTCTTATTTCAAATAGGACATATAAAAATAGAGTCCTAGTTGGATACGCAATGATTTTCAATATTATGAACTAGACTAGATATGATACTACATTTTTTGTCACTTTGAACTAAATCCCGTGTTATAGATTGGAGGAATAGTACCTAGCACAGACAGATCATTCAATCCAATGATATATGAAGTGAATCATACTGTGGAGATGGTGAGAATAAACATGGTCAAAATGTTAGACTAAGATCTTGTTTAATATTATTTTTGGAAGATTAAAACACATTTCTTAGAAAGTCAGAAGCTCTTTTGAGTGATTATGAGATATCTAATAAAAATTCTAAAATACCTTTTAGCTGCTCCAAAAGTTGAAAACATTTTTGGAGGGCTAGGAGTCCTTTTGGATGATTAGGAGATATTTGGTAAAAATCTTGAAAAAAATTTTTGCTTCTTCAAAAGCTGGAAAAGATTTATCAGGAATAAGCTCTAATTTGTAGTTTTTGGATGAAAGATCTGTTGGTGTATATTATCTGACCTTATCATCATCTGGACACGTGGCAGCAGATTATTATCGGAGTTAATAATTTTTCATGGTTACATCAGCTTATGACCGATCTATCTCTTCAGTACTATATGTTGGTTGGCTTAATCTAGAACTACCGATAGGTAGAACGCTCATCTCAATTTGTATCCGATCTTCATCACCTTACTTCGTGCTCAATCGATATGATTTTTAACACTAAAAGCATGATCCCCAATTCAGATAGTTATCGATATCAGCTATTCCACATCGATCTATTATCGACGTGCCACTAGAGATACAGGCAGTTATCCGACAGCTATCACTCAGCTCAGCAATAACTGTCTTCTAGCTATATTCCAGTTCATCACCATGTTGGCAACCATCCCATGATCTCTATATAGTCGGTCATTCTGTTATAACAACCTAACGGCCTAACAAATCTTTAACGGTCTAACAGATCTCTAATGGCCTAATAGATTTCTAACGGTCTAACAGATCTTCAATGACTTAACAGATCTCTAATGGTCTAACAAACTTTTCTTAAGGCTTAAGCGAGCTTTCTCTATATAAGGGGATAGGATACTCTCCGAGAGGTAAGTCTGAACTCACAGAAATAAATTTGTTAAATTTTTTACTAAAGAAAATCAGAATTTTTTCTACTTTATTCCACTTTCAAACTCATACTTCTTGCTTTCTACCTTTCTATTTCTACTATCTGTTCTCACAGTCCCGGCTGACTTAAGCATTGGAGGATCTTAAATCAGAGAGTACCCTATAGTTTTAGGACTTCTTTTGTAGGTTCGTTCGTAGTCTACATCAGCTCAGCTTAGCCCTCAACTCTCCAGTTCGGTTCATTACCGATCTCAACATCTGTCCTCTGAAGCCTTGCAGCAATAGATTGGCGCTAGAGGAAGGATTTTTAAAATTTTGATGAAAATGGTGAACAAAAAGTATCGAATCATTCTCTACCTTCCTCATCTTCTCCTGAAGATGCTCAAGAAGTCATCCAACCATTAGTTATTATTGATCCACAGTAGTTTAGTCTCCTGATCTAGCAGGTTCAGGCCCTTATTGCAGTGGTACAACAGCTCCAGCATACCACTGAGCAGCAATGAGAAGCAATCCCCTAAGTAGTTCAATCACATCATTAATTTTAGCAGCTGGCTCCCTAAGATCCTCCTCATAATTATGCTCTAGATCTCTCGGATCAGTCCTAAGGGATAGAATCATCTGTTCCAAATAGGAAGATGGGTATAGAAGAAGATCTTGGGCAAAAGATCCAAGATCTTGAAAAGAACTAATGAAAATTCAGATCAGAAGCTCACAGGGTGGAAGAGATTTTGGCCTACAATCTCCTTTTTCTCAGTAGATTCTTGATGAACCGATTCTTCTTCAATTCAAGATGCCTGCTGTGGAGTCATTCGACGGCTTCACTGATCCTTTGGATCACTTGGAAGGTTTTAGAGCCATTATGAGATTGCAAGGGGCGTCTGATGTCTTACTCTATATCACCTTTCCAATCACTCTAAAAAAATCCACAAAAATCTAGTTCTCTGGCCTTCAGTCGAGATCTATTTCTTTCTTTGAATAGTTAGCTAGACTGTTTGTCACCTATTTTGATAATAATAGAGTTCATGTAAAAAATACTAACAGTCTTTTTACTGTGAAGCAGCAAGAAGATGAATTTCTACAGGACTATGCGGCACGCTTCAATGCCTCCATACTAAAAGTTAAAAATTTTAATGAGTCCATTGTGAGGACAACTCTTAAGCAGGGACTCAGAAGAAATCATCTGATCTTTTCCTTAATAGAAACTATCTGGATAACTACGAGCAAATGCTCATTCGGATATGGAAGTATGCTCAGGCTAAAGAAGAAGAAAGCATACTCCGTCAGAACAAAAAAAAAAAAGTAAGAAAAAGTAGCCTCGAAAAGAAGACCACAAAAATTAACAAAATATTTTGATCGATCTTGAAAAAATCCAAGGTTCAAAAGTCCACTTTATCAATTTGATTCCTACATTTGTCAGCCCCTCGAGCTCAGATATTGATGTAGATCGAGGATCAAGAGTATCTTCACCAACCTAATCCTATGAGAGCCCACCAACAAAAGAGATAAAGGAAGTACTACAGTTACTACCGAGATCATGGCCATGACACCGAAGAGTGCCGACAATTGAAAGATGAAATTGAGGCACTGATACGTCGAGGTCAATTTAGTAAGTATGTCTGAGATCGGATCAATCAATCTACCGACCAGCGGCATAAACCAGACAGTGAGAATGATCTTAATAGACCCACTATTGGAGTTATCAACATAATCTCAGGCCTTGAGAAAATTGAGAAGGCAGCCAAAGTAACTGGGAGCTCTCCAAAACGTCAGTGTATATATAATACTATTTCATTTTCTGATGATGATGTCAAAAGAGTTCAAACTTCTTATAATGATGTTATTGTAGTTTTATGATAGTAGCAAAATATGATGTAAAAAAATATTAGTTGATAATGGAACCTCTACTGATGTATTGTTCTATGATGCATTCTAAAAAATAAATTTAGCAGGTCAGATAAAGCAGGTCAATATACCCTTAATTGATTCTTCTAAAAATTCAGTAGCTATGGAAGGGAAATCATTTTGCCAGTCACTATAGATGTAGAACCCTATCAGTCAACTATAAGACTTATTTTTTTATCGTTAAAGTGCCATCAGCTTTCAATGCAATTTTTGGCTGATCTGGACTAAATGTCCTTAAAGCTGTAGTCTCCACTTATCACTTGTTAGTCCAATTTCTAACAAAGTAGGGAGTCAGAGAAATGCGAGGAGATCAGATGCTCGCTAAACAATACTTCTTGATAGCTACAAAGATGAAGAGACCTGTGAAAGCTTTACCAATTGAAATATTTGATCAGAAAAATAGAGCTGATGTTGGAAAAAATCGAGGAGAACCAGTCGAAAAGCTTGTTATTGTTCTTTGGGTGATGATAAAAAAATAGTTCAGATTGGGTCTTTATTAGAACCTGACTTAAGAGAGAAACTGCTATCTTTTTTTGGATAAATGCTGATGTCTTTGCTTGATCAATCTCTGATAAGTCTGAAATTTCAGTTGATGTTATTGTACATAAGCTCAATGTTGATCCAAAATATAAGCCAGTACAGCAAAAAAAAGAAGCTTTGCTCCAGAAAAGTGGAAAGCAATAGATAAGGAAGTTGATATATTATTGAAGACTAAATTTATCAGAGAAGCACAGTATCCAAAGTGGATCGTAAATGTTGTCATGGTTAAGAAAGTCAATGAAAAGTAGAAGATTTGTATTAACTACACCGACTTCAATAAAGCTTGTTTAAAAGATAATTTTTCTCTTCTAAGAATTGATCAGCTTATTGATGCAACTTCAGGACCCAAATTGCTGAGTTTCATTGATACTTTTTTTGGCTATATCAAATCAGAATGATGTCTGAGGATAAAGAAATACAATCTTTGTCACCGAAAGAATTTTGTATTGTTATAAATGATGCCTTTTGATTTTAAAAGTACAGGTGCCATATACTAATATCTGGTGAACAAGATCTTCAAGCAATAAATTGATTGCAATATGAAGGTCTATATTGATGATATGTTGGTAAAAGCATTGAAAAGATCGGCACATTATCGACCTAAAAGAAGCTTTTGTTGAACTTCACAGGTATCAAAAAAAGCTCAGCCCAAACAAATGTACTTTCAAAGTGACTTTGAAAAAATTCTTGAATTTTTTTGTAACTCAAAGAGGAATTAAAATCAATCCTGAAAAGATCTGAGCTCCACTCGAAATGAAGCATCCAAATTTCATCAAAGAAGTTCAACAACTCACTGGACGAGTAGCTTCTCTCAGTCGATTTATTTTCAGATCAGCTGAAAAATATCTCTCTTTTTTAAAATTCTAAGATAGATTAAAGACTTCATTTGGTCAGATGAATGTTGAGCTACCTTCGACGACCTCAAGAAATATCTTGGATTTGCTCTATTATTATCAAAGTCAATAGAAGGTGAGGAATTACTCATGTATTTATCTATTTTAGCTAACGCTGTTAGTTCGATTTTGATCCGAAGTGATGCAGGAATATAAAACCAATTTATTACATAAGCAAACTGCTTAGAGATGCTGAAGCTCGATATTCTAAAACTGAGAAAATGATCTATGCTCTTATCACATCGACAAAATGACTCCGACTTTATTTTCAATTCATTCTGTTATAATTTTGACCGACCAATCTCTGAAGTTAGTTTTACAGCAGCTTAATGCTTTAGGTCAGATAGCTAAGTGGGCCATTAAATTAAGTAAATTTGACATCTATTATCGACCTTAGTCTTCATTGAAAGCTCAAGTGTTAGCCTATTTTATTGTTGAATGCTCTATTTCTGATGAAGAATCAATTTTGGAGGGCTTGAAAATGTTAATATGGACTCTTATTGGGTATTGCACATTGATGGAGCCTTTATTTTGAAAGGAAGTGGAGCTAGTCTAATTTTGGCAAGTTCAAAAGGTGTTGTCACTGAACGTGCTCTGAGATTCAATTTTGATACTTCAAATAAGAAAGCAAAATATGAAGCATTGATCGTAGAACTTGAGATGGCTAGAGAGCTCAATGTTAAAAAGCTCAAAATTTTCACTGATTCTCAGCTTGTCGTTGGCCAGATATGAGGTCAATTTGAAGCTAAAGATTCCACTATGTCTCAATATTTACATAATATGAAAGAATTGTCAAAAATCTTTGAAGACCTAGAGGTCATATAGATATCCAGATCGAAAAATATCTGAGTTGATACTTTATCTCATTTGGCCACATCAGCTTTCTCCAAATTTAATTCAAATATTTTTATTGATATTCTTGAAAAATCCAGTATTGAGGCCTTGCCTATTGTTCAAATTGAACATGAGCCAAGCTGGATTGATCCACTGATAAAATATATTGCTGAAAAATTTTACCAGATGATCCAGTTGAAGCAAGGAGAATTAAAAGACAGGCCCATGGTATGTCATTTTAGACAACCAACTATACAAGAGATTATATTCTTTTCTATTGCTTCGATGTCTAAGACCGTTGAAAGCTGATTATGCTCTTCGAGAAGTTCATAAAGAAATCTGCAGTAATTACTTGGAGAGCAAATCTTTGGCTTATAAAATAATCAGATAAGATTATTATTGGTCTACCATTCAAAAGATTCCATCGATCTTGTCAATAAATGTGATCAATGTCAAATGTATGTCAATATTCAACATCAGTCCGCATCTAAGCTCATTTCTATCACAGCACCATAGCCTTTTATTATGTAGAAATGGATATTCTGTGACCTTTTCCAATGGCCACAGGACCAAAAAAATTTGATGGTAGCAATTGATTATTTCACTAAATGGGTGGAGGCTGAATTCTTAGCATAAATCACTGAAAAATGAGGAATTTTGTGTGAAAGTCAACTATTTGCCGTTTTAGTTTGCCTCAAGTTATAATTACTGATAATGGATGGTAATTTGATAATCAAAAATTCAAGAAATTCTATTCTAAGCTTCATATTTATCATAGATTTACTTCGATTGGACATCTATAGTCAAATGGAGAAGCCGAAGTCACTAATAGAACTATCCCTCAGGGTTTAAAGATAAGGCTTATTGAAGCCAAAGAACTCTGAATAGAAGAGCTTTATAATATTCTCTGGGCATATAGAACTATACTTTGAAGATCAACTGGAGAAACACCTTTCAAACTCATCTTTGAAATAGAGGCAATGATATCTGTTGAGATCGGTCTACCTATAATCAGAATAGAAAATTTTCATTCTGAAAGTAATTCAAATCAATTAAGGAATGATCTTGATTTACTTGATGAAATTTGCGAAAGAGCCCAGATCCGTATGGCAGCTTATAAACAAAGGGTGGCCAAATATTACAATTCTTGGGTGAAGCCAAAATTTTTTTACAAAGATAATCTGATTCTCCGACGAGCTGAAGTCATGAAGCTAATAGAATAAGAAAACTCACTCCAAATTGGGAAGGATCTTATTGGATTATCGAAGTAATTCATCTAGGAGCTTATCAGATTGAAAATCTAGATAGTACAATCATCCTAAGAATATAGAATGCTAGAAATCTCAGAATGTACTATCAATAAAATTTTTTCAATAAAGCATTTCATTTTTATCTCAATGAAAACAAAATGCTAGTCGAAAGTTCTATTGAAGAATCCTTCTTCATCCAAACCAGATCGAAAAAAATCGATCGAACAAGGATGATTATAAGAAGAAAATTAAGGTGTCCAAATTAGGTCGGAAAAAAAGTCACGTTAAGGCCATAAAAATTCTGATCAAATCAGAATAACCTGATGTAAGATATCCGATCTTCGGATTGGACCTCACCAAAAGATGTGAGACACTTGATTTTTAGATTGGACCTCACCAAAAGATGTGGAACACCCGATCTACGGATTGAACTTCACCAGGCAATTAGGGACATTCGATCTCTGGATTGGACTTTATTAAGCAACTCGGGATACTCGATCTTTGGATTGGATCTCATCAAATAATATGAAGGGATAGATTGAATCCAAGAAGAAGAGTGCCCATGATTGGATCTCTTTAATGATGATTATGAGAAGCCAACATGGATCACATATCTATAGATGATAAAATCTGATCTGCCACTTCGACTTCGGTTAAAGATATTTTTAAAATCTTTACATTGAATTATTAGAGATTGCTTTACATCCAATTACGTGATTTGATTCAATTTAGTTCAATAATGAAGATTACTTCTTAAAGTTAGTCACATCGATATTTATTTCTCTAATCTGAGAGTAGTCATTTGACTAACCGATCTTAAATTGCATACACTTATTGTCATTTGACCGACTTTAAAAATGAGTAACACATAACTCTCAAAATAATGAAATCCAGATCGAATTATCTGATATCGGCTAAAAGAACAAACACAGACATTTCAAAATGTTCTATTTCATTAATATAAAAGAACGGCTACAAAAGCCCATCTCGGGCTAATACAAAAGTTAAAAAGAAAGAAAAGTATAAATCAGGCTTTAGCTTGAGAATTTTTTGCTGGAGGAGCCGAGCTACATTCTTCATTGGCTTTTCCTCTGATGGAGCTTCCACGGTGACGACCTCGATCAAACTGATTAGGACTTCGATTGGAGGCACCTCGAGAGGAGTTGAAGGAAGTTGGTTGGCAGTGGCATCGAAGTCATCTCAGCTACTGCCTCCAAAGCTGCCACTACTGTGATCTTGCTAAGGTCAAGGTCTGAAAGTTGCATGATAATCAAGCACCGACAGCTCTTGAAGCCATTGTCGAAGGCCCCTTCTGAGGCTTCAGTCACCTTGTCTTGAAAAGCATCTGAGTTCTTATAGTCTTTGATAATTCAGGACATTCGTTCTTTATCCTTATCGAACTGACGTCGATATGTGACCAAAGCCTCATCACGTTTTTTGATAGTTGCTTCAGCCTCCTTCAGCTGGCTCTCCAGTTCGGAGATCCTTTCAACATTATTCTATAGCTGATCATTTTTCTCGATCAGTTGATTATTTTTTATTGAGTTGACGTTAATTCTCTATTAGCTGTTTATTCTTGTCTTTATTGAATCCATTTCTTTGGAGTTGTTCTTTAGCCCCTCCATTATTTCATTTCTTTAGTAGTCTTCTTCTCTGCTGGCTTTTTGGATCTCCGCGATCACTTTCTTGGCATCCTTTTCAGCCTTGAGCCCCTCCTCCAAGGACTTTTTATTCTCATAGAACCATGCCATGTGTTCGTGCAATAGTCTGAAGTACATGGTAGACTGCAAAAAGAACAGAAAAGAAAGAATATGGTTAGATAGGTATAAAGACGATGTAAAAAAAAGTTGAGAAAGAAAAAAGAAGAAAGAAAAGAAAACAGAGGAATGAAAACGTACGTCCATGATGCTGTTGAACCCATAATTCACTAGCTGATCTAAAGAAAGATCTCTCCTTTGGGCATTGAGATCTTTCTGAGGTATCATCTTGGCGAAGAGATCTCAGCCCAGCCTTGGCATCTCTAGAAGTGATGCCTTTGCCAGGTCAATACTCTCTGATGAAGTGGATGGCAGATCCTCTGAGGCCTGGATCCTCAAGCACCGATCATCTAGCCGAGCTGTCTTGGCTGACATCGGAGGAGGTGCTGATGAGGACCCTTTCTATTGTGTTGATCCTCTGGGAGGTGGCGGTCGAGCCACCTCGATAGATTGATGAGCTAGCCTTGAAATGATAGCGGAGATCGGCATGGCGTCGTTGTCGATAACTATGGCCCCGGATGATGACTAAGGAGCAGCTAACTTCAAAGGAGTAGTCTCCTTGGCCTTTCTAGGTGTAGGGGTAGGAGCAGACTGATTGGCTTGAGTTTGCTTCCTTTCTTGGCCTCTGCCATCCTTTGCAGATGGAACGTCATTATTTCTATTGAATAAAAGCAGAAGTTATTAGTGGATGAAAATACTGATGAAAAATGATAAAGTTATGAAATAAATTGACATCGAACTTATCCTGGAGAGAGCTTTGACTGATACCGGCTTCAAGCAGAGATTGATCCATTACTAGTAAGCTCATCTTGGATATTTTCATATCCAGAAGCTCTGCAAAAGCCTCCTCATCCCCGGGAAGTACCTCATTGTGTGAGTTCTATTTCATTTCGGGGTTATGCCATTTGTAACTGAAACCCCATGGAATATCGAAAGAACAAAAAGAAATGGTCTTTCCAATTGTGTATAAAAGAAGGAAGGGCAGGATCAAATTTATATTTCGATCGAGATGAAAAATACCATCAGTCTTTTTCATATAGATATTCTTTAGGACGAAGAGCGTCTTAAAGAGAGAAATCCTAAGCTCTCTCGTGGAGAACTTACAGTAAATGATAAAACTATGATTGCCCTAGTGGCATTGGGAGTGACTTGAGCTAGATGGATTCTATAGAAATCAAAAATATTACTAAAAAAAGATGTAAAGAAAATCGAAGATCAGACCGAAGTGGCTCATCGTAAAATACGACACAATCATTTGGAGGTTCAGTTATCCTATCATCCCGACCTGGTTCTATCAGTTGAAATTCTTTAGAAATCGAGTATTTCTCCCTAAATTTTTGAAGATCAAAATCAGTCAGAATGGATTGTTTGGTAGTCGGTCCGAGATAATCCATGAGTCTCCTTATAGGAGACTCAGGGTCATCTCGACCTGAGGTGTTGACATCAATTACTGCTTGAGGTGGACATTCCACCTCAAAATCAAGTAGTGGTTGGATCGATCAAGGTACCCGACTGCTCTGACACGTCTCATTACTGCTATTGGAAGATATTTTGACAGAAAAAGAAAGCACAAAAGTAGACAGAAAAAAGAAGTACAAAAGTAGATAGAAAAGGAAAGATCCGAAAAGAACAGAAATAGAGAGGGAAAACTATCTAAAAGAGGAAATGGAAGGCTTCTAAAACTCTAAAAATCTAGATCCTATGGAATGGAAATGGAGGTGAATACCTAGTGAAAGGAAAGAGCTTGAGGAAGCTTTTGAAGGACTTTCTGCTTCTCTCTCTCTTCTCCGGCTTCAGCAACTTTAAGGGATTTTCTTCTCCAATACTGGTAGGGCTTCGAGAATATTTTGATAGAGTTTCAACAGAGGAAAAATAGTAAAGTAGTTTTCAACCGCAGGGCAAGCTTTTTTGTAGAGCTATTCAATGGCCTGGATTGATTGGTATATCACATATCGGTGACACCTGTCAGCCATCCAACAATTCAGGAGAAAATCATTTTAACGCATCTCTTCTTGATTCAGCCACATAAGCAGAATTTGGATAATAACCGAAGCCACCAATAACATTTTGACACTTGGCACACACATCTTAGAGGTTAGCCACTCGGACAATTATGAATTTTGATTTTTAGACACCATCATTACTTCGTACGGTGGATTATTTCAAAGGACAGTGTATCGCTTTGGATGATTAACAAATTAATATTTTCGATCGTTTGCAAAATAGAGCATTTATTGTGACAATACAGATCGGATGAGGTCTTTGAAAAGACTTTCTATACCAATGTGAAGCATTTCACTTCGGTCTGAAAAGTGGGTGCATATGTTGTATATATTATCTGACCTCATCATCGTCTGGACACGTGACAGCAAATTATTATCCGAGTTAATAGTTTTTTCATGGTTACATCGGCTTATGATTGATCTACCTCTTCAGTACTATCTGTTGATCGACTTAATCTATAACTGCCGGTAGGCAGAACACTCATTTTGGTTTGTGTCTGATCTTCATCACCTTACTTCAGTACTCAACCGACATAATTATTAACACTAAAAGCATGATGCCCAATTCAGATAGTTACCGATATCAGCTATTCCACATCAGTCTATTACTGACATGCCACCAGATATATAGGCGGTTATCCGACAGCTGTCATCTAGCTCAGCAATAATTATTTCCAATATATTTCAGTTCATCATCACTTTGGCAACCGCCCCGCGATCTCTATATAACTGATCATTCTATTATAACAACCTAATGGCCTAATAGATTCCTAACGGCCTAACAGATCTCCAATGGCCTAACAAATCTCTAATGACCTAACAAACTTTCTTAAGGCCTAAGCGAGCTCCTTCTATATAAGGGGACGGGATACTTTTCGGAGGATAAGTCTGAACTTACAGAGATAAAACTATGCTAAATTTTTACTGAAAGAAATTAGAGTTCTCTCCACTTCATTCCACTTTAAATTCATATTTTTGCTTTCTACTTCTTTATTTTCACTATATGTTCTCACGGTCCAGACTGACTTAAATATCGAAGGATCCTAAATCGGAGGATATTCCATGATTTTAAAATTTTTTTGTAGATTCATTCGCAGTCTACATCGGCTTAATTAGCTTAGTCCTCAGCTCTCCAACTCGCTTCATTACCGACGTCAACATCTGTCTTTCGGAGCTTTGCAGTAATAAGATCTATTTTAGATATGTTGGAAACAATTTTTTCCTTAAAGGTGCAAGAGATTTTTTTTAAAAAAAATTGATTCAAAATAATTTATAAATTAATGATACTTTATAATAATAGCTTTTGATGGTATGGTATGGCATAATATATGGCAAGATTGCCTTGATAGGCAAGATTGATAACTTGTACTTGTTTAGAACTTGTATTTGAGAACCATCCCATTTCATTCCTTCTCTGCCACCGGTGGCGCAAACACGTGCTGGCAGTTTGGTTAGATCTTGAAGCATGGCCAGATGCAAGAAATCTTTTCGCATTGCTTCGCTTTAGTTATCAAATATCTGAACGTGATATAATAAAATGCATCCTTAAGTAGATCTCCTTCTAACCAAGATGATCCCCTTCTAAAACACGTAAAAATAATATTAAAAAAAATATTTTTTATTATTTTGAAAGGAATAATATTTATTATTTTAGTTTTGACTTGGCTAAACCACATGGAAAGCTAGCTCAACCATTTCTCTTCTCAACCTCGTTTTTATTATTATTATTTTCAAATAAAACATATTTTAATATTTTTTATTCTTCTTTGATCTCCATCCACTTTCCTGAGGCGGCCAATGTGTTTGCCATCTAGGACATCTAATGATAATTGATCATTGGGCCCTTGTGGCTCTGTCTCTGTTTGCATCTCTTCACTAAGATCACCAAATATTATCCTTATCTGTGTCTGTGACCACGCCCTCCCCACCTCCCATCTCCTCCCCATCTTCATGCTCACCCGTTCCAGCTACCACCGCTCCGTTTTCGGCCTCTTCTCCTTTGCCTCTCAGAGGTGTCAGTTGATGTACTCCAATAAATCCACCAAGTAGTTCGTCATTGCCATCAAATCCCCCACTTCGCTATCTCTCCATGATGCCTCCACCTTGCAGTCCACCGGCCACATCTATTGCCTCCCCACTTCCCCCTCCTCTCCCTCCCTCTCCGTCGCCACCAACCACCATCCCGTACGCAAGCATCATCATCAAAACACCCAATGATCCCGTGATCGCTGATCTTTGCCACTCCCTATCACAATTGTTGATCGCCACCCTATGTGGTGGTCTCCAACGTCTCCTCGAAACTTGAAAGGACCAGAGAGAGGGGAGGGATAGATTAATCTCTCGGTCGGTCGCCTTCACCCTTCACTTCCCCTCCGACTAGTTGAGGAGGATGAAGGGGCTTCGACAACACCCCTCAAAGTTTATCTGAATTATCGAAGCAACCAACCGCTGTATTTGAAAAGCGAAATTCTTTGTGCAGCACCCCGCGGTGCAGAAAATCTGATGTACAGCCGCTTCGTACTATTCAACGGTATTATCATCATTTTTGAATACATATTTAATATTTATAATTTATTTTTTATTTAAAATTTTGAATAAAAAAAATATTTGTTTATTTTCGAAAAAATTATGACATCTCATGCTGTTATTATAGCATCATGCGTCGTAATTTTTCAATGACGAAAATACCTTCTCTCTTCATAATATCTTGTGAAAATATTATGACATCCTGTATAGAAAGTTATAATTTCAATACACAATACCATAATATCAGCACAAGATATTATAATTTTTCAAAAAAAAAAGTATTTTCGTCATTTAAAATTTTAAATGAAAAATAGAACTGCGAATATTAAATGCGCGTTGAAAAGCGGTGGGTACGTGGTTTAATAGAATGAATGAGGGCATTTCATCATTCAAATTTCAAATAAAAAATAAATTATGGGGCATTAAATGTGCATTAGAAACGGTGGTTATATAATCCAATAAGCGAAGCGAGGATATTTTATTATTCAAAATTTTAAATGAGAAAAGTAGAACTGCACGTATTAAATATGTGTTGAAAATGATGGTTATGTGATCCAATAGGATGAAGCGGTGCACTTCATGTTAGATTTTCTATGTCACGAGCGATGCACACAGAATTTTTCATTTGAAAATATCTCTAAAATTCAACATAATTACCGCACCAACCATGAAATCATCGGTTATAGACGGACGTTGGTGGGTAAAATCAAAGCTATTTGTATTGAATCAGATGATCAGAAATTAATCATGGGTGAAAAGATCGTTTCTTTTTTTTGTGAGTATTGTAGTATTTTTTTGATAAATAAATATGTTAGGATGGATAACCGCTATGAAGATTTTATTAGATCAAAACAGCTTTTCGATATTAGCTAAGTGAAAGTTCTGGAGAGTTTCAAAATTGAGTTTTTCCAAATAGGTATTTTTAAGTCTTTTGGGGGACTGGAGAACACTTTCAAATTTTTTTTTAACCAAATAGCTCTAAAATGCTTTGTAGGGCTAAAAATCACTTATTGGCTCTCTGTAAGCATCCCTAAGTGGGGCCTCATTCAGATGCAAGGTTTAAGTGATAAAATTCAACTGAGATGGCTGAGCCTGGGGTCAACATGATATATAAAAGATTACAGAGGGGTTTGGTACTGTATAACAAAATTCAGCTACTATATCCTGAGGATTTTGAATGTCAATAAGGATCCGATTTTGAAAATGGATATTCTTGTGTTTTCCAAAACCATAATAAAACGTTGGTGAGATATCCAATTGTTGACTTGTTGGTTGGTGATTGACAGTTTAAGACTCATGTATTAGAAGTTCAAGGTTATATAAACGTTGGTGAGATAGAAGGGTTGAGTTACCTTTTAAAAATGGAGGACTTGAAAACCAGTGATATTTCTCCTGTCCTATTAGATTGTTAATGAGATGAAACCGCAGCACCTATCTAGCTTAATCAGTGGTGCCAATTTTGAGAATTGAGATCAAACTTGAGGACTCAATAAGGTAGAAGGCATTGTTTCTTATTGAGGGCACAGGGACCTAAATCATAAAATAAATTTATTGTGGTTTATCCCTTCTTCATACTTGATGAATTCTTTTGGGTTACACATCTTACTGTACTTGTACAATACACAAACAAATATAGATAGATAGATAGATTGATTGCTATGAATACGTCGAATTCGGTAGCAGCTTTATTAGATTCCTTGAAGAAGAGGCCAAGATTGTGAAGGACATTGGCCCAAGGGTGGTTGTTTCTGCTGATGATTTGTTGTCAGCCAATATGGTGCGGAAAGAGTGGTTGGTGGACAGAGACCCAACGTGATGCTGTCCTCAGACAATATCAGGAAGAAGCCATTTGAGTTCATTGATTTGATTCATCCAATTATGCAGCCGATCATTGTAAGGACATAAAAACTGATCAAATGGGTACGGATCAAGTGAGCAATGAACAATACCTCTTACTGCATTCGATGAGGAAGATAAGAACAATAACTTTCTTTCTGCTGCATTGATAATTTTACATTTGAGTTAGACTTCTTTCTTAGTTTCAAGCTTTTCTGTTGCATTGAACTTTTATTTACTTTCAGTTAATTTCCTTTGGATTTTCTTTCAAACTTTATCTCCAATAATATACGAAGTACTTGGTTGATTGGATGCAATTTCTCTACTAATGTAACATCATTTCCTCGAAGAAAGGGCAAAAAAAGGGAATGTGTGCTGAATTGAAATGAAACGTAGCTTTCTTTTTCCTTTCCTTTTTATCTACTCTCTGTAATGATACCAAGGCCCACGGTTTCTTCTTTATTCTTGTTCTTTTCTATCTCCATCTTTTTCTTTCTTATCTTATTCTGCTTTAATTCTATCTTCTTCCTCTTATGAGGAGATCTTTTCTGCTTTATTCCTTGTTGCTTTCAATATTATCCCTTTTCATTAGACAGGGGTATCAAGGTGCATCCTGAAGCTTATTATTCAAAACTGAGTCTCCAAATGGATCTTGGAGGGACTTTAGGAAGGCAAAATGTTCATAAGAATCAGCTCAGAAAAGCAGCGCTTTTGGGGATCCCTTTTTCTCCTATTCAGAACCACCTTCCTTAGGCTTTGGGATATCCTTAGAATGAGTATCCTGCAAGTTCTCTATCCAAACTTTTTCTGTGAATGATCCTATCGCCGGGATTGAAGAAAGTGACATAATTGAATTATTCGAGAATAATTCAATTAAGCTCCTCGGATAGTAAGACAAATCCTAATTATATTGTTATGTTATGAGAACAGAATTGATGATTGAGTTAAATATTGAAATGTATAAATAAACTAGATTTTCAGTACACTTTTTAGATATTCAGGACTGGAATTACCAACTTAACACTTGGGAATGTGCATCGAGTTTGGCAGAGCATGGCACATTCACGAATTAAACCTAAGCTTATGTGCACTCCAATACTTCCCTAGATTCTTCCTTTTTTATTTTAATTTTTGTCTCCAAATCTTGTGTTCATTTATTGCCTCAATAAGATTGATGTTATCTTAGGCAATAGAATATTAATCTACTTGGTGGCATATAGATGTAAGATTTTGTTCCCTTAGTATTGCATGCTAAATCCCCACATGTGGGCTATGGAGTTCATTGCACTTGACAAAATCAATATGGAATCACTGTATTAATTAAGCTCACCAACAAGGCCGCGTAAAACCATAACTTTAGTGGTTACAATAACCAAAAGTTAGAGAAAGGTGGAGTAAGAGAGTAGAGTAGTGGAAATGTTGAAAAGGGATTGCACTTTTCAGAGATGCCGCGGAATAATTGGGTCATCAATCTTATAGATATTATTATAAAAAGTTATACAGCGATGGATAGCTACTATATCATCTATAAGGAACATGGATAATTCTTCTCCATCATAAAAATATGAGCAGATTGCACGCGATGCAACACATGGCACATCACTCATATTATTTATATCAAGTAATTTATATCTTTTTTCACTATCTAATTTATCATTCAAGTGGCAACTAAACATTTTAACTATTTATATCCCCATTTGTAACATTAGCATAACTTAAATTCCACCATTTAGAATTTATCTTTCGTAGAAATGCTAGAAATCTACAAATTTCAAGAATAACCTTGATGGGTACCTCATGGCCCCCATCTCTGCAAGACTGCCCTAAAAAACTGCAGGACAGATGGAGCCAAAAAGTAAAATATGAAGCCTGTTACTCGCGCCTCGTTCACATCGTTTCTCACTCACTGTTGAACCCTAGAATGGTCGCTCTGTCGGTCGCTCCCCTGCCCCACTTTTCACCCAGCGACCACCCCACCCACCACCAATTCCAATGCCTTCTTATTTATCCTCCTCCCTCCTTAATAATTCCCACCACCACGCTTCCCCCGTCTCCTCCCCTGCATCTCTCTCCTTCCTCTCCCACCGTCCTATTCCAACAAATTAGCTGGGAATAAATTAACAATGTCGGCCAAGGACGGTGACAAGAGCGGCCCCTGCAAGCGGCCCAATATCTACGGCGGGCTCTTCGCCTGCTTGCTCTCCGTCATTATTCTTATCCTCTTGGTTATCTTCATCATCTGGCTCGTCCTTCGCCCTCCAAGCCCAGCTTCCTCCTCCAAGACGCCACCATCACCCAATTCGACCTCTCCGAGCCCAACTTCCTCTCCACCACCATCCAGATCACCATCTCCTCCCGCAACCCCAACGACCGCATCGGCATCTACTACGACCGCCTCGACGTCTTCGCCGACTACAGGGGCCAGCGCATCACCGACGCCACCGCCCTCCCCCCGGCTACCAGGGCCACGACGACGTCACCATCTGGTCCCCTACCTCTACGGCGCCGCCGTCCCCATCGCCTCCTACCTCGCCGACGCCGTCCACCAGGACCGGACCGCCGGATTCTTCCTCCTCTACATCAAGATCGACGGCAAGCTCCGCTGGAAGGTCGGCACCTGGATCTCCGGCCATTATCACATCCACGTCAACTGCCCGGCATTCTTCACCGTCGACGCCGCCAAGGGAGCGTTCCAATTCCAGAAGGTCACCTCCTGCAGCGTCGACGTGTGATCAACGCCGACCCCATGTCAGCAACGGTGGTGATTTAAGATAATAAATTTGGGAAGAATATTAAGCTAGGTAGCTACCGGGATTTGTATATTATTCGATCACAGCCGTTGTATTGGAAATTGTCGGTAGGGCTGTTATTATGGCTAGGAGTGCTCGCGTCGTGATCTTCTTTCCTCTGTTCTCGTGCTGTTAAATTTCTTCAATTGTAATTAATGGTGCTTGATTTCAATATGTGCAGTTATAGACCGTCGGTGTTTCCATATCTTCTACTGTGATATTCTCTGGTTTATTTAATTATTATGCTTGGAAGAACGTTATTTTTTCTCCTGATTTATTAGTTTAGAAGAAACTCGAGGGTCGTGTCACTCCATGCGTAGTTTAAAGCGTAAAAATATTTTAATAACTCGATTCTTGTGATATTATAATGGTATTATGACAATTGTTATTGGTCATTAAATAAAATAAAAGATACCAACACTAAACATTTTACTTATTCCATTGCAAATGGACTGGATCCTCGTAAATTTGATTTCATGGCTGACATTACCAAATATACCATCCTATGCTTAGCATACCGTATCCTGTCAATACTAAAATGAGGTGATGATTTTTATATTAAATATATCTATAATATATCGATACAATGATTTAAGAAGGTGTTTGGTTGGAAAGAGTAAGGATCTGAAATCGAAATCAAAATGGATGATTCTCATTTTAATCGTTTGATTGAGAGAAATTTTATTTTATTTTCGATTCTAAAATGGGATGAGAATAATTCAATCTATATAAAATTTAATTTTATTTTTTATATAAATTTTATTTTTATTTTAATTTTAATTTCGATTTCGATCGTGAATCAAAAATTTGATCATTTCAATTTTCATTCTCATTCTGATTTTACCTGCAAACTAACGTCCCTTGAAATAGTTATTTACTTTATACCGTCGGATGCACTGTAAGCATTTCTATAATACACCAGCTTTTTCAATGACATAACTATTAATTAACTAATGCTCGTTTTGGAAGGAACGTACTATCTAAAGTAGCATGAGGCCTGTCAAACTGTCGTAACAGTCGTTATTAAAGCTTGTTCCTGCACTAGTATTTGTGGAAGGAGAGGTTTAGAAGCTCGCTTAATCTAACTTGTTAGAGATAATATAATCTTCTAATGAAATTGGGTAGACTGGGATATCCATCTCTTTTTTCTTTTTTTTTTGTTTTCCATCCATTTATATTTTGATAAATTGGATAAATTAATTAAATGAATATAAATATATCATAAAAAATCAACAAATAAAATATTTAACAACGAATAAAAATATGTAGAATAGAATCTCATAAAATTAAACTCGTACGATTGGCCATCCGTTTAACAATTAGGTGTGGATCGCTCTCCACCAGCCATCACATTAAATTATTTGATTGGGATTTTGTGGAAAGGGACCGGACAGGATGGTCTTATTTTTACGAATTCATGATCAAATCAGCTGATTCATATTTATATTTGTACAGCGTGATGTTAAGGACGCCAACCACCACTGTTAACACTACGTACCGGACTTTTCCACGAGTCAGATGACAAGGGCTGATATGACTGGTGGCTCATGTAGGTTCTCCGGAGCTGTGTAACCGACGTTTTACCTCCTCCTATTCAGCAAATAAAATATAAAATATTATCACTATTTTGATTAAGATCTGTTAGAAATTACAAATTATATCACGCATATTGTTCGAAAAAACAGCGGGATTCCGGTCCACACTATTTTTAAGAAAATTAATTAAAAAAGTAACATCATTCCTATCACTCAAAAATCCTAAAAATTTTAGAGTTGATAGATGGTGCCAAATGTCCCAAAGATTAATTTGGAGAGCAATTAATGGACCTCCAATTTTGGATAAATTACAAATAGCTATCCGGTGCACTGGTTGCAACTAGGCGGTTCATGAGCCTTGATTTAAAAGAATAGACGGTCCATAAAGATTAAAATGTCCCGAAATATATCCCCTATTGATTTTTTTTTCAAAAAAAGAAAATACCGAAGTGGAGGGTTTTATGCTCAAGATTTATTAAGACTGGGTTGAAACTTGGAACATGGCAGTTGATGGCGGTCCCAAGCGATGATGTGACTACGTGGCTACTCTTAGTTGACTACTTCCACCGAGTAAAAGGGAGGTAAGAATACCACCTGGCCTTAATTTACTGCAGAATAAAAAATACTTTACAGAGATAGGAGGGGATTACCGCAGCCGAGTAACAGGACAATAAGACGGTAGTAGACAAAATAAGACTCCCATGAAGACCGGGAGAACAAGAGAGTGGTAATGAAAGTGGCTGGGTAAGAGGAAGTCCCATTTAGACAGCTGTAACTTGGCAAAGGTAGGGGACCGCGGTGGAGACAGGCCCAAAGGAGAAGAAGCATGCATTGGAAGACATAAAAACTGAGCCTTCGTTTTTTGATATGGCGGGAGAAGTATGAATACATCCAAAGAAATTAGAAAGCAAAACATCGTAGAGAGATCTAGAAACATCAATAGCCATCACAAATCCAGTTTCTAGTATGTATGGCTACAAAGGAGATGATCCGATCTGTAGCTCCTTTTGCCTCTCAATAGACGTGTGTGGCCTGAAAGATCGCACAAGTGCTCACCAGTTGCTAAATATCTTGAGGGAGGGGATGCCAACCAATAGCTGTACTCGTTTGTCGATAGATCCATCCAACTATTATCGCTGAATCTCCCTCGAGTTGTATGCACTCCGCTTGCGGATAGAGCCTAGTATGTTGTATTCTTGTGCACACAACCCTCAATTTGGTCCCAGAGCCGTATAGGTGACTACTAGAGGTGCAAATAGGTCGGATTGGATCGGATTATGAGTGATCCCGATCTGATCCAGTCCTTTGATCGGATCCTAATGTTAGACCCAGACCCAACCCAATTGAAAATCGGATCGGATCGGATCTATAATCAAAAAGTCTATCTCATTGGATCATTTGGATCGGATCGAGTCCATATATAATCCGATTTTAATCTAAAAATTTTGGATATAGCTCGGATTCAAATTTTGATTGGGTCTTGTTCATATGATAAATCAACATATGCAAAATTTATGACAAAAAAAAATAATATTATTTATTTGATTATTAATTTATAAGTAATTTTTAAAATTTACAGTCAAATTCTGTATGAAAATAATACTACTACAAGAATATTTGAAATTATAATTTCACTTTATTTATTCTATAATTTACATATAGGATTTAATACTGAATTCGAATCGGGTCGGATTGGATCAGATGCGAATTTAGTAAATCCAGATCCGATCCAGAATATTGAACGGATCTAATTTTAGAATCCGATCCGATCTCATGGATCTTTTAAAATAAATTGGATCAAATTTAAACGGATCAAATTAGATCAGATCATGAATCAATCTGATCTATTTGCAGCCTTGGCGACTACCCTCGATAGCAACGAAGCGTGAGTCGACGTCCACTATGAGACATACTATCAATAAAGTTCAACATAAGCATGCACATGGGTGGGGGCTCTTAAGTGATAAAGACTGTCCCAAATATTCCAAACTCCCAAAAGTCGTTTCAACAGATGACGGTTGGATGACCTCAATCGTCCGAATTAAGTGCTCTCTCAAGAGTGAACCTCAACCACTGAGAGCACCCCTCAAAAATCCCAGGCATTCTTGGTGAGCCAAATACGATACGTTATACAAACATAATTGATGCCTCGTGATCTATCCATCTCTCTATTGATGCACCCTTGAGATAGGTGACAAAAGCCTCCATTGGTGTCTTTGGCCAGACAAAAGCAGCGAGCCATCAAACATGTCCCAGGCCACACTCGCTCTGGGGCACTGGAAGAGCACATGCGCCACAGACTCTCATCAAGTAAGCGAGCAGACCTCACAACCAGGCTCCAAACTCACCCCCCTTCTGCTCGGGACTTCTCTAGTGGGAAGATGACCCCAAGTCACTTTCCAAAAAAACAAGGCCACTTTGGATGGAGGCCCAATCTTCAAACCCAAGATCCCTCACTCTGCTGATCTGGCCTGCCCCTGTAGAGCTCATAGAGGCCCTTTGCCTTGATCTTCTGATCGCAACTGAATCTCCAAATTGACTTGTTTGGAGTGTGAAAGATGGGAATCGAGAGTGAGATGATCCTATTTGCCATGCGACCATAAAATAGGTGGTGGATGCTGGCCGTGTCCCATCTCCTCTCCCTAGGGATAAAATGATCGCAAATCATGTCCAGGTCCACCTTGGCCATCAACGGAGTGTCCGAGAGCCACGCATTCCTGAGAACACTCACCAATTGCCCATTTCTGATAGACCATCTGATGTTTGTCTGTGCCGTCGATTAATCTTTCTTTCTTGTTTGTTTCATTGTTTGTCTTGTGGCCATCGATTTTAGAATAAGGTTTACGGTAGTATCTTCTGAATGACTTGAGCTATCCCATGCATTACTCCACTATCTCAACGATCGAAATCCTACTCCTGTCAAACTTGAAAGTGCTTTTTGGTTTTTGAGGGCCCATAAAAATTAATATGATTGGCTCAAGGTCCGAGAAGGGATTGGACAGCATCTTTTGAAGAGAGTGGGGCCAAAGGTCATCCATGTCGATAGAATTAAGAATTATCCAGCTTTGCCAAGCTAAAGATTTCTCTTCGCGTCAAGTAAAATCTCATCCTTTGAGTGGCAAATCAAGCAGCTCAGCCACTCTGATAAAGGATGAGAGACTTTTAGAAACTCTTCTATTTCACGGCAAGCCATTTCTCTCCTTGTCTCTATAGGTAGCATTAAAATCGCCACCTCCAATCCAAGGCCCAAGCAATCCATCTGAATTTGTTCAACTCGTAAAGAACTTTTTTCACACCATGTTCTACAGGCCCATAAACACAGGTAGAAGTCCATATAGAATTCAGAAACCTGTCCATCCAATATAGTTTCATAGAGTACCTTCTAGCTTCACAACTTTTGACATTGAATCTAGCGTCCTTCTACCCCACCATTATGTCCCCAGCCGTGCCCACTGCATCACAACTTTTGACATTGGTTGGTCTTCCTTCCTCACACAGACCTTAGAATGACCAAGGATGGCCATTCCAACTATTGAGAGGAAGGGAGGTAATATCACATAGACAAAGTAAATAGGACAAAAGAAAAAAATGTGGAACATCAAGATTTTACGTGGAGAAATCTATATCGGAAAAAAAATCACGGAGCCAAACCAAATCAATCACTACTTCCAAAAGATCCAATACTAGAATAGTTACAAGCAGAATCTCTCAAAAACAAGTAGAGGACAAAGATCAATCACAGATACAAAATAGATCCCTAGGTTTTGGTCTCAAGAAAAGCTCTTCACGCCGCTCTGAGAACATACATGCTGAATCCTCGTGACCCATCTTTAAATAGGTCTCGAAATTCTAAAAAATTGACCCAAACTGCGTCATGAAAATTGAGTCGACTTAAATTGACCAAATCGACTTGCTTGGAACCGAGTCGACTCATGCTGGAATTGAGTTGACTCACCTGCGTGCTGTCTACAGGATCCCGAAATATGGCTCTTTGTATAACTTCTCCTCTGAGACTAAGTTGACTCATGCTGGAATCGTGTCGACTCGGATGCAGAATATTTTGCCTCTTTGGCTGATCCTTCTGCAGCCTGCTCCCATGACTTTGACCTCTGAATGAGCTTCGGATTTTTTCACAAGAGCTTCACACTGATCAGTTGGGTCATCCTCATTAAGGAGGGATGAAACCCAACAAAACGCTCTCTTCGGACTTATGAGGAGGAACCCACTAACATCAAGCTAGCGACCTCTCTGCACACCTCCAACTTCTCTTTTGAAAGTGTCTTTGTCATCATATCAACTCTATTCATATTAGTATGAATCTTTTCGATATACAATTCTTTTCCTCTAGCACATCTCGAATCCAATGCATGTGCACATTAATATGTTTTGACTTGAAATAGAATGTAGAGTTCTTGCTCAGGTGAATTGCGCTTTGGCTATCGCAATGAACAACATACTTGTCTTGCTTCATCCTGAGCTCTTGTAGAAATCGCTCCATCCAAACATTTCTTGCATGCCTCCGTTACCACAATATGTTCAACTTTTGTGGTGGATAAGGCAATGCACTTCTAGAGCTTAGATTGCCATGACACAGCTCCTCTTGCAAATGTGACTAAATAGTTCGAGATCGATTTTTTCGAATCAACATCACCCACCATATCGGCATCAGTATATCCTTCAAGCAATGGCCTCTTACCTCCTAAACACAAATAAATTTGAAAGTATCATATAGATACCTCAAGATCCACTTCACTGTCATCCAATATTGCTTATCTAGATTTGAAAGAAATCTACTCACAACACTCATTGAATGACCAATATCGGGTCTTGTACACACCATTGCATACATTAAACTACCAACCATCGAAGCATAGGGTGTATGTCTCATCTCCTCCTTCTCCACATTAGTAGAAGGACATTATTGAGAACTCATCCTGAAGTGATTGGCCAATGGAGAACTCACAGGCTTGACTTTGTCTATGCTGAATCTCTGAAGCACCTTCTCAATATAACCTTCTTGTGATAGTCATAACTTTTTGATCTCTCTGTCACGAGAAATCTACATGCCAAGTACTTATTTTGCTGCACCTAAATCCTTCGTAGTAAAGGATTTACTAAGTTCATCCTTCAACATACAAATCTTCTTTATATCACAGCCCACAACAAGAATATCATCGATGTACAATAACAGAATGATAAAATCACCATCATCAAACTTTTGCACATAAATACAATGATCTGACAATGTCTTCTTGTAGCCATGATCAACCATGAAGGAGTCAAACTTTTTATACCATTGGTGCGGTGCTTGCTTCAGTCCATATAATTCTTCCTCAACCTACACACCAATCTTTCCTTGCCTTTGACTTTGAAGCCCTCTGATTGTTCCATATAAATCTCCTCCTCCAAATCACCATGAAAGAAACCCATTGTCACATCGAGCTGCTCAATTTCAAGATTTAAACTTACAGGTATACTTAGAACAATACGAATAGAACTCATTTTAACTACTGGAGAAATTTTTTTTCAAAGTCAATATCTTTATTTGGCCGAACCCTTCGCAACCAACTTTGCCTTATATCTTGGTTAAGAAGTCTCCTCTTGAGCTTTTTTTCTGAATACCTACTTGTTCTTCAAAGCTTTCTTATCATTTGGGAGCATTACCAAATCACATGTTTGGTTCTCATACAATGAGCTCATCTTCTCTTGCATAGCTTCCAGCCACTTCTGACCATTGCCACACGAAATGGCCTCTTGATAGTTTTTTGGCTCTCCCCCATCAGTAAGTAATACATATTCATTGGATGAGCATCTTCTGGATGAAGTATGCCCCCATGCAGATCTCCGTAGATGTGCCTCTGCTTGTTGTTTAGCTTCTGCATTCTTAGTCTTTGCCTGTGTATCAGTGTTGCTTCAAGAATTGATTTTGATGATCGCAAACTATTTGAGGAGACTACTAATGTGTTTCTTATTTTTGAAGAATATTTTTATGATATTTTGGATAGTCTAAAAGATTGAGTTTGAAAAGCCTTATCAAACGTGCCAAAATTGAAGTTTTTGCAAATTGGAGAAGTTTTCGAAGCCTTTTGAGAGTGTCAAATTGATTTGAATCCTTTTGAGAGTATTTGGAAGTGTTCTGATAAATTTCGAACCTTAAATATATGAAAAATTGGGTTATAACAAAATAGAACGACCCATTTGGGTCATCTCCTTTCTTTGGGTAGCCGGCATGCTTTATTTTGACTCATAGCACGCAGTGGGATGATCCACCTGGGATGATCCATGCAGTAGGATGACCCACCTGGGACGATCCCTGAGATCAAAACAGAAAGCTGAACTTTCTGTCTGTTCTAATGAGGCATCCCATAGGACTTTCCAGTTACAGTGGAACGACCCATTCTAGACGAGTTTGTAACGGTTAGTTTTCAGCCCATTTTTGATGCATTTAATACGCATTAAACACTCTCTAACGGCTCTAAACCAACTTTAAGACATTCTCAAGGATAAATGGTGACTATAAATGCTCTCTTGAAGTGAAAAATCATAAGGTTTTGCAAGTATAGAATTTTAAATCTGAGAAAAGCTCATTCAGCCCTAAAAGAGAGAAAAGAAGTATTTAATCACTTCACCAACCACTCTCCAGCAGCAATTAAGTGTGGAATTCTTTGAAGATATTCACCAAAAGCTTCTTTCCCTTGAGTATTGTATTTCTATTGAATTTATTGTATCTATTTAAGGAGATTGTGTACTAAATTTTCTGTACCTTATTTTTTGAAATTATATTTGGATTTTTGAGTTTTTGGAGGTTTCAAAACTCGGTTGGGTTGATCCGAACCTTGAATCGGATTGTTGAGGGTTGGCTTGTATCCGAAAATAAGTGTTCTTACTTGGATAACAAGGGTCAGAGGTATCTGACGTGGTGTAATCCTTTGAATCTATTTAGTGGATTGAATTCTCAAGTAGAGACTTGGAGAGTGGATGTAGGTGCAAGGTTGGCATCGAACCATTATAAATTTTTTATATTTGTTGTGCTTGCGTCTCTTTACTTATTCTTTGTGCCTTATACTTACAATCTTATCATTTGCATTTGAATTTATTTTTATTGAAAATCAACCCTCTTCACTCAAACACTTTAGCACATTGTTTTAGTGCACTAATCTTTAAATTTTAAAAGACCCAATTCACCCCTCTTAGGCTCCAAATTTGGGTAACAAGTGGTATCAGAGCCCGGTGCTCTAGTTTTTGCTTGATTTAACTATCAAGAGCTAAAGATCAATGGCTGCCCAATTTGGCACATCTCTAGCTGAGGGGCAATCCACAAACTGACCTCCACTTTTTAATGGATAAAACTACACCTATTGGAAAGCTTGGATGCGAATTTTATTCAAGCACTTGATTATAACATGTGGAGTGTCATAGTAAATGGACCACACACACTCACTAAATTGATTGATGATGTGTCTCTCTCTAAGCCGGAAGGTGAATGGGATGAACTTAATAAGAAAATGGCTCAACTTAATGCTAAAGCCATGAATGTTTTATATTATGCTTTGGATGCTAATGAATTTAATCGTATTTCCATATGTAATTCAGCTAAAGAGATTTGGGATAGATTAGAAGTCACACACGAAGGCACAAACCAAGTAAAAGAATCTAAGATCAATATGCTTATGCATAATTATGAACTATTTAAAATGGAATATGAAGAAATAATAACTCAAATGTTCACTCGTTT
>KE505939.1:129788-142141 GCA_000441515.1 Elaeis oleifera | reverse complement strand
GGCCGTTGACAAATCCTGAAAGGAGTTCAGCCTGAAGTCGGTCACTGTAGGAGGTCGGTCGATGACGGAGCTCGGCGGGCACTGTAGAAAGTCGGCAGACAATCAGAGTCCTGGGGGCATTTGGAGCAATCCGACAGGCGTCCGCAAGACCCATCTTCGGAAAGCCTGGATGGGCGCCATTTGTCGAGAACTTCGGCTGAGGGTATTTTATACCCAACAGGTACGAAGAGTTTGACTTATTATTATTATTATTATTATTATTGTTATTGTTGTTGTTGTTGTGGTTCTTGTTGTTGTTGTTGTTGTTTAAAATTACCTAAATAACAGATTTGCTTCGCATCAGAAAGTTTAGCTTAAGGCCAGTGATGGCATTTTGAGTTCTAGGACAACTTCGATGCCACCAATTTTTTGTTAGAAAATACGCTTCAAAATTCGATCCACACTAAGCCCACAATGAGGTCCAGAACGACGAACGAAGTCCAACGAGTTCAAGAACAGTCCAAACGGAATCCAGACGGCGAAAATACGTACGAAAAAAGCTCGGAGCAGTAGTACGGATCACAAGGTATCGAAGGCTGGCGGCGGCGCAGCCGGGCCCGGCAGACGCGCACGTGCGGGAGTGCGCGGCCCAACACGGGCACACATGGAAACAAGCGCGGCCGACCCAACGAGCATATGGGCGCCCAGGCCCAGCACCCTGTGCGGTCCACCGTGGACCGCAAGGTGCTGGGTGGTCTATGGAGGCCGCGTGGATGGATCACGCGGTCCACACACAGTCCATGGATAATTTTGCACGATCCGATAGCTCTAGAGAAAGTCATTCACGATCGGATGGCTGAGGATAACTCCGGGCATGATTAGGCTTGATCTGAGGCTGTAGTGTGCAATCAGATGGCTCTGGTGCCAGCCGATCACGATCGGACGGCCACGGATGATTATAGGATTGATTGAGATTTAGTATTTCTAGTATGACAGTATTTTTGAGATTCTAGAGCCTATATAGCTTCGATTGACGAGCCGTTTATTGCGTTGGATAGCTTATGACGTTTTGAAGGTACATAAAGACTTCAAGAGAGGTTTCAGAGAGATTTTATGAGGATTTTAGGACTTCTTGTTGAAAGATTCATGTATAAAAATTGAGTGATAAATTGCTCTTGTATTGATTGCATTTTATCCTCTCATAGTGAAGCTTGCATGCCCCATGAAGATAGATTTGAGGGCGATCGATGTATTTATATTATATTTTTTATTTTATTTTTTTTCTTACTGTATCGTGTGATAGCAGATTCTGTATTTTTTTTTTCCAGAGGAAAGGCATTGGGCAAGCCCAAGCTCCCAATATTTTTAAATTATTCCAAAACCGCATGAATCGGATAAGATGGAATCACCGCCCATCACTTGACAAGAATCGGGTGAGTTGGGGCGCATGGCATGCATTATTGCCGACGTGGACCTCACTGGGCCCCATATATTGATGCCAGGTATCCACTGCTTAATTGCTTCATCGCTGCAGAATGCTTGCAGTAGTTCATTCATCGCTGCAGTTAGCTCGTCTTGGGCCTATAAATAGCCTTAACGTATATTGCCGGTCTTCAGTCCCATAGCCATCAAATCCCTCATCTCCTTGTAGTGAATTTTAGTAATTCTCAAACCACCATGGTACATCACAGCTCCATTTTTTTTAATCCTGATTCCAGCCATCCGCCGGCTGTTCCAATGACTGACCAAGAGTTCAAGCACGGGGTCCGGCGTGTCGACCTCAATGGGGATGGTCGCATCAGTGGGCAAAAGCTGAAACAAGCACTCCATGATCTTAGAATAAATAGGGCGACACTGAAGGTGTGGTTGGCCGTGTTCAGGAACGACCTCAACCACAACCATTGCATCGATGGTGAATTGGAGATTAAGAAGTTGAGAGATATTGCAGTCAATCTTTTGTCGTCTATCGTTGGTGAAGAGTACTTGTCAGATAAAATTCTCATCGATCGAAGTTGTGTCTGGTGGGGACCTTTCGATGCTTAAGTCAGAGAGGGGATTGGTGAACAGCAGATAAAGATTGTTTAGACTGGCAAAGTATTAGCCCAAAATTGTCCTTATCCGTGCTGCTCGTTTACATCCCCTTTATACATGATTCTGATGTAACCATCGAGCATGCAGTCCTGCTTTTTATGGTGCTAAATTATCAGGCCATAATGGTGGAGTTAATGGGTTGTTTATGCCTACTAATGACCGTGACACGTAGTCGATAATCATTTATAATGATTAAGTGTGTTGTGAAGATAGATCGACTATATGTCGGTAATAGTGATAAGTCACTAGTCTTGGAGATCCGAATGAGCATCGATCGGTAACTCTGATTTTGATATACCAATAGATTTCGATTAGAGATTAACTAAGTTCTGTTGTTGGTTGATAATAGCCGACTGTCGGTCGGTCGGTCGGTCGATTGTGAGTCGACGTAATGTATTCATGCGGCTCATGTAGAGTCGGAGTCGGAGATCGGTTGACTTGTCCCAACAGTTGCCCCCACTCCCAAGTCCAAGGTAGTCTGACGTGTATATTATCACGTGGTCTGTCATGTTGGACGAAGGGAGTCATCATATATTGCCTCGAGCTCCAACTTGACTGCTGATCTTTATGATTTTTTGCAGTACGAGAGATCTCCGGCAGTTTTATCATTTCGGTAGATGCGAAATCATTATTAGGCTGTTATTTCGAAGGAGCAATTCGGCACCGGATGTCGTTTCAGGAAGATAATTCAACATCGGATGATATAATTCTGACTAGTTGATCTTGGCCACGTGTCCGAACATCATTAGGTCGGAGCTGTTAATGCGGATAACGGTGAGATGGCACAATCAGGAGCAGGTGCATTGAACCGTTCGATCAATGATCGGTCCGGATGTTGCCATGCATCGTCATCTGATGAGATTTAGATTTGACCAATTTCATCTAGACCATTGAAGGATCCTATATATATAGGGTTGCTTTCAGTCAAACGTTTACTTTGCATTTTTATCATCATCCTCTGCTGCGGAAGTTCTATCGAAAGATTGCCCCAGTACCGGAGAGCTCCAGGCTTCTCTTCTCCACCCCTTAGCTTTCAAGTCAAGTGTTCTTGTTCTTCTTCTTGGATCTGTCTCCTTTTTGAGTTTTCGTTTTGGGATTTTTTCTAGTTTCCTTTCTTCATGGCTAGGGCTTCTTCTTCTTGAGATAGTCGGTCAGAAAATTCGACCGATGAATCTCCATCGGATCCAGAAGTGAAAGCTTCTTCTCTATCCGGACTTAATGTTGAATGGCTCCGAGAGCAATATCATATCCCGAAGCAGTATCAACTCTTCGCTCCTGACTCCGATGGTCAAGTGAACTCTCCTCCTCCAGACCAGGTTACTTTCTATGTCAAAGACCTTCGGTCGGTCTTCGATTTTCGATTTTAGAGTTTGTCCAGAATCTTCTTGATTACTATAGTCTTTGCCCTGGTCAATTAGCACCGAACTTTGTTCAGCTGATAATTAATTTTGCTTTACGGTGTCGGCTAATACCGACTGAGCCTCGTTCTTCTCTTTTTCATACTTTCTTTATTCTTTGATTTCATCCTAAGGCCAAGGGTTGGTGGTTTTTCAACCAGAGAAAAGATTTTCTTTCATCACCGGTCTTCCATCGTTCATTCATGGATGAAAGAATCAATTCTTTTTATTTCTTCTTCTCTTCTCTGGGATTTTCTTCATGCTGGGGTGATCCAAGGACCGACCCCAACGAGAATAGTTGGACGGAGGTCGACGATCGGGAAGATTTTCACCGACTGAAGGATATGGCAGTTCCATCACAGAGAGAGCTGATGACCGAACAAGCTCTCTACGATGCCGGCTTTAGTTCGGTCACCTCCTTAGATATAGCATAGTTGATCACTTTCATTTTTTCTTTGTTTGCTTCTGAACTGTACTGACTTCCTTGTTCTGATTGCAGCTATGTAGCCGAAGACACGAGTATCGACCGTTGATATTCGTCAGCATGCTGCCAAGAAAAGGCAGCATCCGAAGCTGGACCCCCCCGACTGTCGAAGAAAAGTCGGGTAGTTCCTCCATCTGCACCAGTGAGGAAATCTGACGTACCGTCGACATCTGTTCTTGAGCCGATTTTGGTATTATCGACCCCGACAATGCTCTCTGAGGTGCCGTCCGTTGAAGATGGGACAACAGAAGAAGACAAAGCTACAGCAATACCATCAATGGCTCCACCAATGGAAGTTCGGATCATCACAGAAGTCACGATCGAGCTGAACAATCAACAGCCGCGTCAGTCGTTCCTCCCGCAGAACCCTCTCGGGCGCAGTCGAGCTCTGATTTTTCACATTCTCAAGTACGGGGCTGCCAACAGGAGATCTTGAGAAGGCACCGGCGACTTCGACAGATGATGGATCATCGGCAGGCCACTCGGTTCTTTCGACATCCGAGTTTCTGAGGGTGAGTCGGCCTTGGCCAATTCGGTATTAGCCAAGCGGCTCATCCAAGCCGCTCTTCTCCTGACTGATCGGGAGAACAGAAAAAATCAAACTATAGCCGAGATGTTCTCTTCTTTTATCCGATGATACTCGAAGTAAGTTCTTCAACATATATATATATTTTTGATCTGATCTGACTTGGTTCATCTTCTGCTTTTAGTGGGCTCATGACATACATGACCTGGAGGTCGGCTATCGGAAGATTGCCGACTTCCGTCGGTCATGGATGGATAAAGTGACGGTCGCCAATACTGAGAAGATGGCTGCCCTTGAACAATTTCAAGCGGCGACTAAGCGGAAGGCAAAGCTTCAGGAAGAAGTCTCCCGCTTGACTGCTGTTCTCCAATCTTTTGGAGCCGAACTTGAGTCGACTCGTCAAAATATTTCGTCTCTTGAGCTGCAGATTTAGAGCAAGAAGTATTCTATCCACCGGCTTCGACGAGAAAGAGATGGCTGCATTGAAGAACTCAAAGCCAAATGTGGGAGACATCGGGCCACCTGAAAAGGTTGGCACTGGCCGATGATGAGTTGGCTTCTGCAAGAGCTGAGACAGAGCTGGCGAGAGCGAAAGTAAAGTCGGCAAGGGAAGCTTGAACCAAGCTATTGAGAACTTCAAGAACTCTGAAGAGTTTAAAGAAAAATTCTCGAAGGTGGGTTCGCTTCTTATTGCGTCAGGTACGAAGATGGCCAAGATGCAGTCAAAAAGTTATACCTGGATCTGGACTTTAGCAGCAACATCCCTCTTGTCTCGAAAGATGGAGCTGTCGGAGAAGAAGCTACATCGATTGAAGATGCTGCGCCAACTGCTGAAGATGTTGCACCTACTGCACCAGAAGATGTTCCAATCGTCGATGCTGTGCCGGAGCAAGGAGATGGAGACGACAACTGGTGATTGGTGTAATGTTTTATCTTCTTTTGTAATCAAAATTTTTATAATCAGACTTTGATCCAATTTTGTAATCTTCTTTTCAATAAATGAATGAAAATTTTCTAAATATAGATTCTCTTTTTTTATGTATCTATAATATCGTAGAACTACTATTTAACTATCGAATATCGATCGACAATCGAACGTTCAGTAGTATTTATAAAATTCATCCGTTAGTCGAATGTTAATAGACATACTTTATCTTTAGGTATTAGGATAAACGATAATAAGTCGAATATCCTTCGATCGACCATAGTCAGGTTAGTATGCCAAGTTACTTGATAATCGATGTCCAGCCGAATATCCTTCGACCGACCGTAGTCAAGTCGGTATAATTATAATCCAATCTAAATCATATTGGCATAGTATTCTGCTTAGTTAGAACTAAGTCGGCATAATAATTATTCGACTAGAGTCGGCTTTTACAGTAAAAAATTGAGATATAGTCGGTACTGAGATACAGTCGATATTTTGGATTTTACAGTGAAAGTCAAAATATAATCGATGTATCGACTTCTATAGTGAAAACCAAATATAGTCGATAGGAGCTGACTATCCATCTATCGATTTAAAATCACTTTGTAGTTGGTCGAAACTTTTATAATCTTAAAATTCAATATTTCATTCTAAATACTGTACATATAAACAGCTTTATTGATAATACATTTTTAAGTTGTCAGCATTCTACATTCGAAAATAGCTGCTCCCTCAAGAGTTTCCATCCGATATGCATCCGGTCTAAGTGTTTTGGTTATTCTGTAAGGTTCTTCCCAATTCGGAGATAACTTTTTCGGATCCAAAGTTTAAAACTTCTGCTTTCCTTAAGACCAGGTCTCCTAAGCGAAAGACCTTCGGCTTAACTTTTGTATTATAATATCGGGCTACTCTTTGCCGATATGCTACCATCCGAACTTGAGCTTGCTATCGGACTTCTGAAAGTAAGTCAAGATCAGCTCTCCGACATTCTGAATTACTTCGCTCATTGTATTGTTCCATCCTTACCGATGGTAATACGATCTCAAGTGGAATCATCGCTTCTATTCCATAAGCCAAATTGAATGGTGATTCTCTCGTTGGTATACGTGGAGTTGTTCGATAAGTTCATAAGATCGGGTATAATTTCTCCATCCAGAGGTCTTTAGCTTCATTCAGTCTGGTCTTGAGTCCATGCAGAATGTTCGGTTTGTTACCTCCACCTCTTTGTTGGATTGTGGATGGCTGACTGATGTGAGTTTGTGCATAATGTAAAATTTCGTACCGAACTCTTTGAAGTTCTGATTATCGAATTACCGACCATTGTCAGTGATAATGGTGTGTGGTAGATCGAATTTGCATATGACTGATTTCTGAATGAAGTCTTCCATCTTACTCTCAGTGATTTATGTCAGAGATTTAGCTTCCATCTACTTGGTGAAGTAATCGATGGCGACCACTATAAACTTTCTCTAACCAAATGCCAGAGGTAAAGGACCAAGTATGTCAATTTTCATTGTGCGAAGGGTCATGGTGCAACAATTGATGTCAACTGACTGACCGATTGGTGTTGTATACTTGCATATTTCTAACATGATTCACACCTTCAGATGAGCTCAACTGCATCTTTCTTCATGGTGGGCCTATAATATCCCTATCGAAGGACTTTGTAAGCTAGAGATTTACCTCCTAAGTAATTTTCATAAATTCCTTCATGAACTTCTATGAGTGCATAGTCCGCATCTGTCGGTCTCAAACACTTTAGTAAGAAAAGAGAGAACGACCTCTTGTATAATTGATCATTCATCGAAATGTATTGTGAGGTTGTCTATCTGAGTCGTTTGGCTTCTGAGGGATTCGTAGGGAGAGTTCCATCTATCAAGTATTGGACAATCGGATCCATCCAGCTTGGTTCATCAGTGATTTGTAGTACTTCTTAACTTTATCAATACTCGACTGTTCAAGACATTCGACGAATGTCCGACCAACGAGTTGAAAGAAGTGGTTGCAAGTCGCGAAAATACGTTGGCTCGAGCATTTTCTGTCCTTGGGATGTGAAAGATCTCAAAATATTTTAGGATTGATGTAAGATCCTTTACCTTCTGAAGATACTTCATCATAATGGGATCTCGAGCGTCAAACTCGCTTTTACCTATCCAGCAATCAATTGTGAGTTAGTGAAAACCTTCAGGCTATCGATATCCAGCTCCTTGGCAATTTTTAAGCTGGCTAAGAGTACTTCATATGCGGCTTGGTTATTTGAAGCTTTAAAGTCGAATCGAAGGGTATATTCAGTAATAACTCCTTCAGAATTGGTGAGGATGAGACCGGCTCCGTTGCCCTGTGCATTAGATGCTCCATCAATATACAGCACCCATGCCAATGTTAAGTCAGGTTCGGAGCCACGGCCTGCTTTATTTTATCGTTGGCTTCATCTTCGAGTTTATTATCAGGTATTGTACCCTCGGCAATGAAGTCGGTCAAAACTTATGCCTTCATTGATGGACGTGGATGATATTGTAAATCAAATTCGTTAAGCTTTATTGTCTACTTTGCCATTCGATCCGACGTATCAAGTCGGTGTAATATTGTCTTCAACGGCTGATCTGTCAAGATGGCAATAGGGTGTGCTTGAAAGTATGGACGAAGTCGTTATGATGATATGATTAAAGCGTAGATCATTTTTTTCATTCTTGAATATCTCATTTTGATATTATGAAGCACCTTGCTAGAATAGTAGATTGATTGTTGAATTTGATTTTCATCCTCCTAGACAAGTATCGAACTAACCACCTTTATCGATGTTGCTAAGTAGAGATACAAAATTTTCTGACCTTTGATTTTGCAAGCAGCGATGGAGATGTTAAATATCTTTTTAGATCTTCAAAGGATTGTTGACACTCGTCTGACCTTATGAAGTCGTTTGATTGCCTCAAGGTCTTGAAGAAAGGCAAGCATCTTTTTGCCGATCTTGATATGAATTGGTTGAATGTGGTGATCCTTTCGTTGAGCTGTTGTATCTCTTTCTTGAAGCTAGGATGCTTCATACTGATGGTAGCCTTTATTTTCTCAGGATTGGCCTCGATTCCTCGTTGTGACATGAAAAATCTGAGAAACTTCTCAGAAGTTACTCCGAACGCACACTTTGTCGGGTTCAACTTCATCTGATGTTGTCGAAGTGTGCTGAAGGCTTCTTCCAGATCCCAAACATGATCAGTAGTTTGAGAAAGCATGTCGTCCACATACACTTTCATATTTTATCCGATCTGTGTCTTGAAGATTTTGTTAACTAACCATTGATATGTGGCTCCAATATTTTTAAACCGAAAGGTATTACTTTATAGTAGTAGATGCCTTTATCAGTTACGAAGGCTGTGTGCTCCTCATCTTCGGGTGCCATCCGAATCTGATTGTAGCCTGCAAAGGCATCCATAAAGCTTAAGAGTTAGTGCTCTGAAGTTGCATCAACTAGTTGATCAATCTTCAATAAAAAAATATCCTTCAGACAAGCTTCATTTAGATTTATATAGTCGATACAGATTCTCTATTTTTATTGATCTTTTCACCACCACTACATTGGTGAGCTAATTGGGATAAGTAGCTTCTCTGATGAAGCTAGCTACGAGGAGCTTGTCGACTTCTTCGTCGATGACCTTCTGCCTTTCAGGAGCAAAAATTTTTTTTTTTATCTCACCGACTTAACCTTTGGATCAATATTTAGCCGATGGGTTATTACTTCCAGAGGAATGCCTAGTATATCAATAGCCGACCAAACAAAATATCGATGATTGCTCTGAGTAAGTTTATTAGCTGCTGCCATTCTGGATCAAGCACCTGCGATCCAATTTGGACCGTCTTCTCAGCATCCTCTTCTTTAGTGGGATAAAACCAGTTGTTCGGCTAGTTCACCCTTTCTTCATTCTCTCTTTGGTCTAATTTATCAACAGACAAAGAGTCTTCAGGTTGATTATTTTATGCGAAATCTAAAAGCAGCATCGGATAAGTTGTTGATCTCCACACATCTCTCTAACTTTATTCTTATCAAAAATCGAACTAGTAGATGATAAGTCGAGACTATTGCTCTCAGAGCATTCAATCCAGATCATTCGAGTATGGCATTATAAGTCGAAGAAATTCGGACAACCGTGAATATCATGAGAATAGAATTCTATTGTGGTTTAGTTCCTACGGTTAATGAGAGAGTGATTTCTCCCTCCACAGTGATTGCATCTCCTGTAAAATCGATCAATGACATCGAGACTCTTCTAAGTCGATCAGTCGGTAATCATATTCGAGAGAAAGTCGAGTAAAATAAAATATCCGTCGAGCTTTCATTATCTACTAAAATTTTTTAACATCATAATTAGCTATCATTATCGAAACAACGACAGCATCATCATGAGGAGTTTGTATTCTCCGAACATCATCTTTCGAAAAGGTAATTACATTGTCAAGTCATCATTTCTTCATCGACTCTTTTTCAGAAGTTGCCTCCTAGTTCTTCTGTCACTTGGAGATCATATTAATTACTCCCACCGTTGGTCGATTATTGAGTGTCTCCTCAGCTTGTGGCTGAGGTTGTTGGTCGGTGGGAGGTTGAGTTGAACGATCACGTCAGAATTTTTTGAGATAGCCTCATCGAATCAAGGTCTCTATCTCATCTCTGAGCTGGATGCACTGTTCGGTATCGTAACCGTGATCACGATGGAATCGACAGTACTTCTTTCTATCTCAGCTCCTTGATGATGCTTTCATTGGTAGGGGGTGTCGTAAGTACTCCTCTCCTTCGATCTCCATTAGGATCTGCATACGGAGAGCAGAAAAAGGAGTGTTGGAGTCATACCTGCCATAGCTATTCGGCTTCGGACTCTGTCGTCGAGGTGAAGCTCTTTATTGATAGTTGGCCTACTTGATTCGGTTGGAGCTTCATTTTTCTTTGTTTCTTCTTTTGACCTTTTTCGTCTGTCTGGCGTCGGTCAGAAGCAGCTTCATCCATACGAATGTATTTGTATGTGTGCTCTAGAAGTTCAGCATAGGTTCAGAAGAGAGTTTTGTCTAGAGAGTAGGTGAATCTCGATCCCCTCAGACCCTTCTTCATGGCCAATATAGTCATATTTCATTGAGATCCCTGACCTCAAGTGTGGCCGCATTGAAGTGAGCCACAAAATCTCTCAATATCTCTGTCTCACCTAGCTTGATTGAGATGAGACTGTCGGATATCTATGGCGGCCTTCGGCTAGCGCTGAAGTGGGCCACGAAGAATGCTTGAGCTGCTCGAAAGAGTTAATGCTCTCTGACTGAACCCTGAAATACCAGTCTCGAGCAGCCTTCTGAAGAATTGTCGAGAAGCCAATGCATAAGAGGGCATCGGTTGCCCCTTGGATCATCATAAGAGCCTTATAGCTCTCCAAATGGTCGATTGGATCGGTGGTGCCGTTGTATGACTCCATCTACGGCATCTTGAATTGAGAGAGAATTGGTTCATCCAAGATGCACCAAGAGAGAGGCTGGGCAGTGTGGAAGTCATAGTCATTGGAGGACTTCCGATCTTCCATCTGAAGTCAGACGAGCTGATGATCGATATCTCAAAACTTGCGTTCATAGTCGTCAAGCCACCATTGCTGGGAAACTCTAGGGGTGGAACCCCCTGAAGAGCTCGAAGAAGGAGAAGCAGAAGGCATCTGTGGTCATTTTCCTTCCTGATACTATGTATATGGGAAGGAGAGCGAGAACACTGTGAATGATGGGTGGCATGGTGAGAGTGTCGAGAATACGGTTGTCCGTCTCGATGAGAGTGTTGAGATGGTCGCTCCAAAGATGAGGAGGGTGAGCACCACGTGACGGTGGCTGTGCCTAGATGGCAATGACTGAGCCATCGGTTGCTCCACTGGCAGCTGCTGCTGCTGGATTTACTGCTGCTGGAGGCTTTGAACCGTCTCTGTCAAAATTTTCATTTACTGTATAAGTGCAATAATCTGTGCGTCCGTGGTGACCACAGGATGCGAGGAACTGGGCTTTGCCACCGGAGGTGAGAGAGGAACATCTTCCCGATGGGAAGACTACCTCATCGATTTAATCGAGTGTTGAGCTCTGATTTTTGGCATAGTTGACTGTAGTCTCCCCCTACTTGGCGCGTCAATCTGTTGCAGCCAATCTCCTGTCGTCTGTCGCTAGTGAAGAGCACTTACAAGACAAAATCCTCACAAACCAGAGTTATGTCCGGTGGGGACCCACCGATGCTTAAGTCAGAGAAGAGATTGGTAAACAGCAGATAAAGATTATTTAGAGTGACAGAGTATTAGCCCAGAATTGTCCTTACCTGTGCTGCTCATTTACCTTCCCTTTTATAGATGATTCTGATATAACCATCGAGCATGTGATCTCACTTTTTATAATGCTAAATTATTGGACCACAATCATGGAGTTAATGGGTTGTTTATACCCACTAATGACCTTGACATATAGTCAATAACCGTTTATAATGATTAGGTGTGTTGTGAAGATAGACCGACTATATTCGGTAATAGTGACAAGTCGGTAGTCTTAGAGACCTGAATGAGCATCAGTCGGTAACTTTGACTCTGATATGCCGATGATCTTCGATTGGAGATGAACTGAGTTCTGTTGTTGGTTGATAATAGCCAACTGTCGATCGGTTAGCTGATTGTGAGTCAGCATAATGCGTTCATGTGGCTAATGTAGACTCGGAGTCGGAGATCGATTGACTTGTCCCAACAAGGGAGTATGCAGCCAAGCACTAGGGTATCGTCATCAGTGCATGATGGCACATCATGCATGTGCCATTAATTAATCAAGTCTACCTTGTCTATGTCTTTTGGTTCTCTATATTATGTCCTCCTATAATAATAGCTAGAATTGCATGTTTGATATATATATACATACACACACACACACGCACACAAACATATATATATATATATATATATATAT
>KE505939.1:87077-105609 GCA_000441515.1 Elaeis oleifera | reverse complement strand
GCTAAAATCTCCGTTCGAGCACTCCATTCCTGTTAAGGCAGAGAACTGACTTGAGCGTCGGAGGATCTTGCCGGAGCAACCCCACCTCCGGTTTAGACTTCTTTTGCAGGTCCCAGCGGTGGCCGCGGCACCCTCGACTCCAGCATCTCCGACGCTGGCGGATTTTTACGGCAACAAGTCTCAATCGGATGGGAGGCTTAAGCAAATGAAGCCTGTTGTGGCCAACTCCCTGTTATCTATCGCCGGTGTAAGCACCTGCAAAAATAGCATCCTCACAGATTGGAGTTGTGTCCGACAGAGATCCTCTGATGCTTAAGTCAGAGAGAAAATTGATAAACAGTAGATTTGAAAGTTGAACGATATAATGGGTTACTTGAGGATGATGTTGATGAGATTCTGGTTAAGTAAAAGACTCGGGAATCCAATTTAAAAGCTTTAGAGAGGACCTTTGAGCACCTGAACACATAACAATGACGATTGAACCCCCGCTTTGGGGTTACTTCGGGCAAGCTCTTAGGGTACATCATTAACGAGAGAGGAATTGAGGTGGATCCGGCAAAAGTGAAAGCAATTGTCAACTTGCCTAATTGAAACCTTAAAGAGTTTCGTAGCCAGCAAATGGAGGCGGAGAAGCCCTTTTCTATGGTACATAATCATTCATTTTTTTCGTCGAATGGCTTTGAAATGTTTAAGGAGGAAAGTAGCAAAGCTCTGGCTCAAAAATGCTGCACATTGACGGAGCATCTAATGCGCTAGGTAGTGAAGCCGGCCTCGTCCTCATAAATTTTGAGGGGGTAGTTGCTGAATATGTCCTTCCATTCAACTTCAAAGTCTCAAATAATCAAGCCAAATATGAAGCGCTCTTAGCTGATTTGAAGATAGCCAAAAAATTTGAGATCACCATTTAAAGATCTTTACTGACTCACAATTGATCGCTAGATAGGTCAAGGATGAATTTGAAGCTCGAAATCCCATTATGATGAAGTACCTTCAGAAGGTAAAAGATTTTATATCAATCTTGAAATATTTCAAGATCTTTCACATTCTGAGAATCAAAAATGCTCGAACCGATGTACTCTCCCAATTGGCTACTACTACTTTCAACTCACTGGGTCGGACATTCGTTGAATGTCTTGAACAGTCGAGTATCGATAAAATTGAGGTGTTACAGCTCACTATTGAACCAATCTGGATGGATCTGATCATCCAGTACTTGACCAATGGGATTCTCCCTAAAGATTTCTCAGAAGCCAAACGACTCTGATGGATGGCCTCTTAATATGTAATAATAAATGGTCGTCTTTACAAAAAGTTGTTCTCTCTTCTTTTACTAAAATGCTTGGGATCAACAGATGCCGACTATGTACTTAGAGAAGTGCATGAAGGAATTTGATGAAAATTATTTGGGGGACAAGTCTTTAGCTTATAAAGTCCTACGATAAAGATACTATTGGCCTATCAAGAAGAAAAAACAGCTGAACTTGTCCGAAGGTGTGAATCATGTAAGAAATATGCAAATATACAGCATCAACCGACTAGTCAGCTGACATCGATTATGGCACCATGGCCTTTCACATAATGAGGAATTGACATACTTGATCTTTTTTCCTCGGCATCTGATCAGAAAAATTCATCATGATCGCCATCGACTATTTCACCAAATGAATAGAAGCTGAACCTAATCTGTTGCGGCCAACTCTCTGTCACCTGTCATCGGTGTGAGCACCTTAAAAAATAGCATCCTCACAGACCGAAGTTGTGTCCGACGGAGACCCTCCGATGCTTAAGTCAGAGAAAAAATTGGTGAACAGTAGATTTGAAAGTTGAAAGTAGCAGAGTTCTGGCTCAAAAGTGTCTTACCTTCTGGTTCACTTACCTCTCTTTTTTATAGATAATTCTAATATAACCGTTGAGCATGTGGTCTCACTTTTTATGATGCTGAATTATCAGGCCATAAATGTGAAGTTCGTGAGTCGTTAATTTTCTAGATAGCCGTGACACATAGTCAATAACCGTTCACAATGATTATGGTATGTTAAGCAGATTAACCGATCATATATCGATAGAGTCGACCATATGTCGGTAGAATCTATGAGCGATCGTTAGCTAGTAGTTCAGTTATGCCGACGGTTCGAGTCATCCACTGTTGATCGATAGTAGTCGAACATTCATCGATCAGTCGACCATAAGTCGGTGCGATTTACTCAGTCGGTTAATGAAGAATTGGAACTGCATGTTCAGTCGATGTATAGTCAGAGTCGTGATGACCAAAGTTGGGAGTTGATTGGTTTACCCCAACAGTTGCCCCCCACTCCCAAATCCAAGGTGAACTAACGTGTATATTGCCATATGGTTTGTCACGTTGGACGAAGGGAGTTATTTCTTGCCATATCGAACTCCGATTCTGCAGTCACTTTTTTTGAGGTACGGATGATTGACCTCTTTGTCATTTTGGCAGGTACAGAGTCGTCTTTAAATTGCCATGTTGACAGGATGATTCAATATCAGATGTCAGTATCAGACATCATTTTAGGAAGACGATTCGGTGCCAAACGATATGATTCTAACAAACAGATTTTTGTCATGTGTCCGAATGTTATTAGGTCAGAGCTGTTCACATGGATAAGAGTAACGTGGCTCAATCTGAGGTAAGTGCGTCGAACCGTCCGATCAATGGTCGAACCAGATGTTGTCAAGTGTCATCATCTGGTAAGTCTTCGGTTCAATCGCCCTCATCTCGAACATTGGGGGATCCTATATATAGGGTCACTCCCAATCAAACTTTTACTTTTCATTTCATCCTTTCTGGTGCTGAGTCTCTGTCGGAAGATCGTCCCAACGTCTGAGGACTTTGTTATTCCCATCTTTTTCTAGTCAAGTTTGTCTTTTCTTGAGTTCTTTCTCCTCTAGTCTTCATTTCTTATGGCTAGGACCTCTCCTTCTCAGGATGGTCGGTCGGAGAATCTGACAGACGAGTCCCAATCGGGTCCGGAGGTGGAGGCTTCTTCACTTTCAGAGCCAAATGTCGAGCAGCTTCGGGAGCAGTATTGTATTTCGGAGCAACATCAGCTTTTTACCCCTAGAGTCGACGATCGGATGAATACCCCTCTTTCGGGCCAGGTGGCCTTTTATGTCGAAGATCTTCAGGAGGATCTTCAATTTTCGATTCTGAAGTTTGTCCGAAATATTTTGAATTATTTTGGTCTTTGCCCTACTCAGCTGGCACCGAACTCGGTCTGACTGATAATCAATTTTGCCTTGCTGTGTCGGTTGTTGCCGATCCAACCTTGCCCTTTCTTTTCGTGCTTTCTTTATCCTCCGACCTCATCCAAAAGTCAGAGAGTGGTGGTTCTTCAACTCTCAAAAAGATCTTTCTTTTATTATCGATCTTTCATCGTCCATTCATGGATGGAAGAATCAATTCTTTTTGCTTCTTCCTCTCTTCCTTGGAATTTTTCTTTCCATTGGGCGATCCATGAATCGATCGCAATGACAACAGCCGAGTAGAGGTCGATGATTGGGAGGACTTTCATCGGTTGAAGGACATGACGGTCCCATCGTAGAAGGAGCTTATGATCGAACAGGCTCTTTACGATATCGGTCTTAGTTCGGTCACCCATCTAGGTATAGTGTAGTCGACATTTCTTACTTTATTCTTCTTTTGCTTGTTAAGTCGTGCTGACTTTTATTGTAATTACGGCCATGCAGTTGAGGGTACGAGTGTCGAGTGCTGACATTCGTCAACACGCTGCCAGAAAGAGGGCAGCATCCGAGGCTAAGCCTTCCGACCATCGAAGAGGAATCAAGCTGCTACTTTGGCGTAGACTCAAGCTGTTACTTCAACACCAGCGCTAGCTGTTGTTCCGACAGAGGAACTTGATGCACCATCTGCATCGATTCCTGAGCCGATTATAGGACTGTCGGCCCCGACAGTACTTCCTGCCATGTCGTCTGAAAGGGCCGTGAGGGGAGCTACCGAAGCAACATCGATAGTTCATCAATTGAGGAGGTTCGGGCCAAGGCAGGAGGATCCGAACAATCTGCAGCTGCACTAGTTGCTCCTTCAGCTAGGGTGCAATCGAGTTCAAGCTTTCCCTCACTTTTGAACATGGGCTGCCGACAAGAGATCGGGGGAAAGCTCTGGTGACTTCGACGGAAGATGCAGCATCAGAGGGACACACGGTTCACTTCGACATTCAAGTGCCTGGTGATTAGTCAGCCCTGGCCAATCCGACATTGGCCAAGCGACTGTGCCAAGCTGCTCTTCTTCTGATTGATCGGGAGAATCGGAGGAACCGAACGGTGGCCGAGATGTTCTCGTCCTTTATCCGATGATACTCGGGTAAGTTTTCTTTTCTTCTTTTTTTTTAATTGACTCATCTTCTGTCTATAGTTGATCCACGACATGTTCGATTTGGAAGCTGGCTACATGAAGTTTGGTGACTTTCGTCGGTCGTGGATGAATAAGGTGGCAGCCGCTGATGCTAAGAAGGTGGCTGCTCTCGAACAACTTACGTCGATAGCTCTCGAACAACTTAGGTCGGCAGCTGAGCGGGAAGTCAAACTTCAGAAGGAGATCTCCCGATTGACTGACAACCTATCACCTTTCGGAGTCGAACTCGAGTCGTCTCGTAAGAATATTTTGGCTCTTGAATCACGGGTCAAGAGCAAGAAACACTCGATCCACCGGCTTTGACGAGAGCGAGACGGATGCATCACAGAACTCGAAGCCGAATGTGAATGACATCGGGCCAACCTGAAAAGGTTGGCACTGGCCGAAGAGGAGTCATCTTCCACACGAGCCGATGCTGACTTGGCTAAGGCAGAAGCGGAGTCGGCAAGGAAGGCGTTGAGTCGGGCAATTGAGGACTTCAGGGGTTTGGAAGAATTCAAGGAGGAGATCCTCGAAGGCGGCTTCGTTCGTACTGCATCGGATATGAAGATGGTCAGGATGCGATTGAAAATTATACCCGAATCTCGACTTGAGCAGTATCGTCCCTCCGAGATCGGAAGACAGGATTGCAGAACAAGAAGCCACACTGACTCAAGATGGAACACCGACCATGCTTGAAGTTGTTCAAGTCGCCAACTCTACACCAGAGCAAAGGAATAGGGACGGCGATGAGCCTTGATCGATGTATTTTGCTTTCTCTTTTGTAATCAAATATTTATAATCGGACTTCGATCCAATTTTGTAATCTCTTTTTGAGAATAAATGAAAAGAATTTTTCTTCTAAGTCTAAACTTTTTGTTTTGCTCATTTCTAATGTTAAGTCTGTAATGTCTGCAATGTAAAGCAGCCACCAAACATTGATCGATGATCCAAACATTCGGTAGGACTTGTAGAATTATTCGTCAGTCACATAATCTTTTTGACGTATTTAATAGTAGGTCGAATATCCTGTATCCGACTCTAGGTTGGATTTATACGTCAAATTATCTGAAAATCGGTGGCAAGTCGAATATCCTTCGACTGACTGTAACCAAGTCGGTATATTCTAATCCAACCTTGATCGTATTGGTATTTTCGCTTAGTTAGGACTAAGTTGGTATATTAGTCTTTCGACTATGATCGGCTTTATAGTGAAAAGTCGACATTGAATACCAAGATATAGTCGGTAATATGATTTTACAGTGAAAGTCTGTATACTTAATATCGATTTTACAGTAGAAAACTGCAGTCGGTATAATACAGTCGACATTGAGACAGTTAATTCTCTGGCTTTTATAGTGAAAGACGACATATAGTTGATAGTTGATAGAAAATTGAGCAAGACTTGTGATTCTGAAATTTTGCATTGCATTCCAAATAATGTATACATGAGCAACTTCATCGGTAATACACATTTAGATTGTCGGCATTTCATGTTCGGAGAATTGCTGACCATTCAAGAGTTTCCAGCCGATATGTGTTCGATATAAGTTTTTCGGATATTCTATAAGGTCCTTCCTAATTGAAAAATAGCTTTTCTTGATCCAAAGGCTTTGAGATTTCTGCTTTTCTTAGGACTAAATCTCCTGATCGAAAAATCTTCGGCTTGACTTTTTCATTATAATACCAGACTATCCTTTATCGATATGCAGCCATCCGAACTTGAGCTTGCTGTCAGAGTTCTGAAAAAAGATCTAAGTCGGCTCTCCGACATTTGAAATTGCTCAGCTAACTGTATTATTCCACTCTTGTTGAAGGTAGTCCAATTTCAAGTAGGATTATTGCTTCCGTCCCATAAGCTAAATTAAAAGAAATTCTCCAATCGGTATGCGAGGAGTTGTTCGGTATGCCTATAAGACCGAATATAGTTTTTCCATCCAGAAGCCTTTGGCTTCATTCAGTCGGGTTTTGAGCCAGTGCAGGATTGTTCGATTGGTTACTTCTATCTCTCCATTTGATTGTAGATGATCGACTGATGTGAGTTTGTACGTAATATGAAATTTTGCACAGAACTCTCTAAAATTTTGATGTTGAATTGTCGACTATTGTCGGTGATGATAGTGTGCAGTAAACCGAATCTGTAGATGATGAATTTCTGAATGAAGTATTCCATCTTACTTTTAGTGATTTGTGCCAGAGGTTCAGCTCCTACCCATTTGGTGAAATAGTCGATAGCGATCACGATGAACTTCCTCTGACCAGATGTCGGAGAAAAAGGACCAAGTATGTCAATTTTCTATTGTGCGAAAGGCCATGATGCTACAATCGATGTCAGCTGACTAACCGGTTGATACTGTATATTTACTTATTTCTGATATGGTTCACACCTTCGGACAAGTTCAGCCGCATCTTCTTCCTGGTGGGCCAATAGTATCTTTATCGTAGGACTTTATAAACTAAAGACTTGCCCCCCAAGTGATTTTCACAAATCCCTTCATGCACTTCTCTAAGTACATAGTCGGCATATGTTGGTCCCAAGCATTTTAGTAAAGGAAGAGAGAACGATCTTTTATAGAGATGACCATTCATTATTACATATTGAGAGGCCGTCCATCGAAATCGTTTGACTTCTGAGGAATCTTCAGGGAGAATCCCATCGATCAAGTACTAGATGATCGGATCCATCCAGCTTGGTTCAATAGTGAGCTGTAATACCTTATCAACTTTGTCGATACTCGGCTGTTCGAGATATTCAACGAATGTCCGACCCAATGAGTTGAAAGTAGTAGTAGCAAGTCAAAAAGTACATCGATCCGAGCATTTTAGTTCTCAAAATGTGAAAATCTCGAAATATTTCAAGATTGATATAAATCTTTACTTTCTAAAATATTTCATCATAATGGGGTCTCGGGCTTCAAATTCACTCTTGATTTGTCCAACGATCAATTGTGAGTCGGTAAAGACCTTCAAATTGTCGATCTCAAATTTTGGCTATCTTCAAACCAGCTAAGAGCGCTTCATATTCGGCTTGATTATTTGAGACTTTGAAGTAGAACCGAAGGACGTATTCAGTTACTATCCCTCGAAATTGTGAGGATGAGGCCGGCTCCACTACCTTACGCACCAATCTGTTGTGGCCAACTCCCTGTCGTCTATCGTCAGTGATGCGCATCTACAGAAACAGCGTCCTCACAGACCTGTCCGACGAAGACTCTCCGATGCTTAAGTCAAAGAAAAATTGGTGAACAGTAGATTTGAAAGTTGAAAGTAGCAGAGCTCTGGCTCAAAAGTGTCTTACCCTCTGGTTCACTTACCCTCCTTTTATAGATAATTCTGATGTAACCGTTGAGCACATGGTCCCGCTTTTTATGGCGCTGAATTATTAGGCTATAAATGTGGAGTTAGTGAGTCGTTAATTTCTCTAGATAGCCGTGACATGTAGTCAATAACAGTTCACAACGGTTATGGTATGTTAAACAAATTAACCGATCATATGTCGGTAGAGCCGACCATATGTCGGTAGAATCTATGAGCGACCGTCAGCTAGTAGTTCAGTTATGCCGACGGTTCGAGTCATCCACTGTTGATTAGTAGTAGTCGAACATTCATCGGTCAGCCGACCATTAGTCGGTGTGATTTACTCAGTCGGTCGATGAAGAGTCGGAACTGAATGTTCAGCCAATGCACAGTCGGAGTCGTGGTGACCAAAGTCGGGGGTTGATTGGTTTACCCCAACAAAGTCCAAAAACATAGAATTTGCTAGGAACACGTGGTACGCTAGAAGATTATCTTATAATATAATGTGTCAATATAAAATTTCATCCCTAAAATCTGTTGACTATTTTACTTATATTATATAGATTATCACGACATATTCTATAAATTTTGCAACTACAAAACAAAATTCTCTAATAAATCATAAAAAATACACCCGAACACTTGGACCGAATTATCAAAACCTATTATTCCATGGGCTCAGTTGCATGAATGAGACATGCCAATAGTAAAAAAAAAAAAATAGTATTTTCATCCATCCACCGATTTTAGACTGAGAGAGAGAGAGAAGCAGTGAGGAACTTGATTTTTGAGATAATTTTGTCCCGCTCCTAAAAAATTATGCTTACCAGGTCCCCAGGACAGTGAAGAACTTGAGGATGGTGTTCATAACCAAGGATGGTGGTAAGAAGGTGGTGCCATGGAGGCAATCAAAGCAGCAATGCACACAGAGAGGAGCAGAGAAAGCGGGAGAGAGAGAGAGATGTGAGTTGATGCTTAATTGGGCTAAAAGAATTGAGCAGGAGTTTGGGCAATTATTCTATGGACTATAGGGCATCTCCGTCTCTAAATTTAGCGCAACATTACTATCTTAGGGTAATCTTCGAAATCTATTTTCAAAGATGGGCAATAGATTGGATGATAATTTTAGAAATGAAGGTGATTTAGGATCACTATCACATAGGATCCTACGTGCAAACCAAATGCGGCAATCTTGTTAACTCTACTCACACCACTATTGATCTTGGGATCACCTTCCCATACCAAACACTAAGGGGATGTTTGGTTGGGGGAGTGGAGGTCTGGAATTGGAGTCGGAATGGGTAACTCCATTCTAACTGTTTGGTTGGGAGGAGTCTAATTCCGATTTCGATTTTAAAATGGAATGGGAATGGCTTAATTTATATAGAACTCAATCTCTATTCTCTTCTATGGATTCAAATTTTCATTCTAATTTCGATTTCGATTCCGATTCCGATTCCGATTCCGATCATTAACTAAACGCTTCGGAAGATTTGGCCATTCCGATTCTGATTCCAAACCATTCCGACTCTCATTCTTATTTTGATTCTAGTTACGAACCAAACACCCCTCAAGTGTCAACAAAGAGGCGAAAAAAAAGCAAAATAGAGAAACATAAGGGAGAAATTATGTCAGTGTTGCAAATATAAGAGATCAAGGAACAACAACTAACTAAAGATTGCAGTCCGCGATGAATAAAATTTTGCAAGAGATAATGGGTGGAATGGCAGCAGCAAGAGAAATCATCAGCCAGATTTTATTGCGGCAAACAAGTAACGGAGAAAACGAGGAACCAGCAACATGAGCTGTTTAGATTCTCATCCATCACATACATGTAAGGCTTAGATTGAGCCGTCAATTCTTTCTTATTATTAGCTTCAACACCTCATTTACTCGTCAGTAATTAATGGTGAATCACTAGCATCTATATCATATAAATTATTCAACTCTCGAAATAAACTTTCAGGCTTGATGTATTTAAGGCTGCATTTAGAAGTGCAACAAAAATCCGGAATAATTAGGTTAAATAGAATAAGTTGACAGGGAAGATGGAGGGTTAAATTATTCTACCTTTTTATTAGAATAAGTTGTTCCCCAGTTAAATATCATAAATGGGCTTAAGAAGAGAAGGTACTTTATTATTTTGAAATATCAGTTCTGCCCTTTGCAAAAGTAGTTTTCTCCCTGTACTCAAATAACTTTTGGGGTAAAAAGAAGTAGAATAGGTGGGTTAAGACACTCGTACTCCTTGTTCCGCTTCTAAATTCTGTCTTTACTTTGTATCTGTGAAAATGCCCGTCTACCTTAGTTTTTCTAAATTACTTATGCATCCTTGGATATAGATAAATAAGAAGAAATCCGAATTTATTCTTTTACGGCCATATATGAATAAAAGGTCTGAAGACCATGCCAAAGTAATGCTTGTTGGTGCTTTATTAGTCTGCTACAGTTCCACATTGGCATCAAGGATGCCACGATGTCTGACCAAGTTATATAATGAAAAGTTCTAATGATACACTAACTTCGTGAAAACTTCGGCAAGCTATGTAAATTTTAATACACTATGCCTTCATATGATACACTGCACCTCAAATCTCATCAACCCCTGAATCGCATGATAATTATTTTGCAACAACACATCTTATCACAATGGAAAAATTTGTCTGGTGCTAAATCTAAATGTGGAGTCGGCAAGGATTCAACAATCTATACCTAGTTGATAATATAATTTATTAATGTATTTATGGCACATTCTGTGAGCTTCCTGCTGAGCTTGCTTAAATGGTGGTAAACAAGGAATTTACAGAGACTGTTTTGGGACTGAAACAGAGAGTCTTGGATGATTAAAGCATCAATAATGAGATTTCCAAGCGCGACAGAACCTGAGGGAATGCATGGAATTAGCTGGAATTTCAGATGCCAGAACATTGCCATGGAGAGAACTCGGAGAAACCAGATTGCACAGAGAATATGGTAACAGGATTAGCTCTTTCTCAGAGGGTCAGCTTGCAGAGCCCCCTTTTATTCTCTTCATTTCTTGCAGCCGGTTTGTCTGGAACATCTTTGGAGGCCCGGCCATCCAATGACTCTCCTGGGATTGCCTTAATCTTCAGCTAGATTTCTGTAAAGAAAGGATGTTCTTTGTGATGACAGATAATTTGACAATTATTGAAAAGACTTGGACCAATGTCAGCAGTGGAGGAAAATAGAGTTCTTTTGAGGAAGATTCTGGCATTTCCACAGTAGAGCTTTGATCCACAACAACCATCCTTTTCTAGCCAACATCTCCCTTTTTCGGAACTAGTTTCATAGGGCCAACAACAAAAGAAATGCAGCATTTACAAAGATTTATCCCGAGTCCTGAAACACTCATGAAGGATAGAAGGAGTGCCTTGATAGATGTTAGATTGGCCACTGAACCATTGGCAAAAGGAGTCGAATCGTCTACAATTTGGATATATTGCCAAAGATCTTTCTTTGCGTATGCCAAAGATCATTCCAACATGAATAGAGATGCTTCTTCTAAGCTCGAATTTATTAAGAAAGATACTTCTTCTAAGCTCGAATTTATTAATTTTCTCATGAAACAAGAAAGACAGAAACTAGATTTATAAGAAAATATGTTTTATTAGTAGTTCTTGCATCCGGGGAAAAAAAACTCTAAAACATATGGCCGATTAAGCTAATACAGTTTAAAGACACCCTTAAGAGATTATTGAGATGACTGGGCCCAAAATCCCATAGAATCATCGATCAATACAACTATATAAATAAGGCTAGGCTAGGTCCATCTTTAATGTTCAAAGAACCATTGCATTAGACTGATCCGAATCCCATATGGGGAAAAAAAGACCTCATTTATAACGGTGGGTTGTGCTAGATCTCATTTAAGTTGTTGCATTGATCCCAACCCATAGGATTTTGAACCCAGTTATCCAAACATGGGAAAATCTTAGTAAAGAGCCGAAAGATCATCAAAAGGAGGCAACATTGATGCAATGCAGATGGTTTATACGGCCAGCTGAACTGGTACAGGTTGAGCTTGGAGCCCAAAAGTTGTGGTAGGACTGTGCTTTATATGCTGAAATCAACCTTAATATGCACTTACAAACTCAATTACCAAATTAAGGAAGAGGGGGCTGGGGGACGAGGAAATATCCATTGATTCTTGAGTAATCAATCAGGCTTAGGCGGATAATGACAAGGATCAGCATGTTATTCTGTAACCTTCGTTTCCATATATCAGTTCAAAAGTTGTCCAAATATAGAACCTTTCAAAACCAGTAGAGAAAAAGAAGAATAAATAATATTAGCTAATAACCCAATGTTCTTCACTGTTACATACAAACATTTTCATAAGGAAACTGTTTCATAAAAACTTACACATATCAGCATAAAAAGCATGAGGACCCAAAACAAGAGCAATGGCACCAAGGAAAGAACAAAGGAAATGGCATGTCCTCTTATCTTGTCATGCCTCCTCCCATGACCGGAGCTCCCATGGCCGGAGCTCCCATGACCCCACGCCTCTGTCGGTCCATGTTCGCATTCCAACCTTCACATATATATAAACACATATTAAAGGCTTTAATTAGCTGGTAATTTGCATCCCTCTGCAATGTCACGTTACCACACAAAGGACAAATCATCACAAGGGTTGTCATCAGACAATCAGCTTTGTGATTCACAATAACACTCTGGAGGCATGCAAGTCGTTTTTGGGCTTCATAAATAGCAGTTGGGTTGTTGGTTGCATGTTCTATGAGTGCAATGTCTATGAAGGAAGTTAAGCGTGCTGTATGGTTTATGTTCACTGCCAAATGTGAAGTGCAAACAATATTGTTTGATCCACACATTTGCAGAATAAGGTTATGAAATTTAACAAGTGCAACCTCTCGAGTATCAAGCAATTGCAACCAGTAATAATCTAGCTTTCTCATTGTTATATATCATCATTGTCCTTATTAACACAATCACTATGGATACTAGCTTGGATGAGAAATGTAGGTTGATATTAGGTTCATAACTAATCAAAAAACATATCAAAATATGACATGAATCTAAATTTGACATGCATAACTACTAAGGTACTTGACCTAAAATGGAAATACTTGGCATATTAGGATCCACAAAGCCAAACCCTAATTGGGCACTGTTGGATGGATAATGAGGATGATGATCATCATCATCATTGCTGCCAGTAATACCACTATTACCATCACCACCCAAACTGCCACCACCACCAATGTTACTATTACTGCTTCTTCTCTTCTTTTTTTTTAATTGATGAAATGGGCCTAAGCCTAAAGGTTCAGCATTACTACTGCCAGTGCTAAACTTATACTATTGATGCTACTGCCAGTGCTTCTGCTACTATTGCTATTGCTGCTACTTCTAGTGATGCTCCCACCTTGAACAACATCTAGCACAAATCAATTCAAGTAGGTCAAGCCCCATTTAAATCAGTTCAGCTGAAAATCTAGTGATTGGACCTACATTTAAGTCCAGCAAGTTTGAAACCAACCAAAGCAAGAACCAAGAAGAAAAGGGTTCAAAACCAAAGCAAATATGTCGCATGGCTAATCAAAGAAGCATGGGCTCAAACCCAATGTGAGCAGATTCACCCAAATCAAATTTAATGGGTCAAATTCAATCAAAAGTGATCCAGATGAATAAATGCACTTATACCTTAATCAGAAAAGGTCCAGCTAGCCCACATAAACATGAATGGTGTAGGAAAGTTTTGCAGTTTTTCATTAGCTGCATGCTCTACTTGGATTGAGTCTTTTGGTTTTGAAAAGCCAATAGTACAATTATCCAAGTCTCATTCCTCAAATCTTGGGCTTAACAAGCTTAACAAACAGAAATAATTATGGAGAAGAAAATTGCTGCCATGAATATTATGACATGTTACCTTTCAATAGAATAGGATGATTCTAGGTCAAAAAGGTATATGAGGTGGATAGAGACTCACCAATTCCCATGTCGAAACCTCTATTCTTAAGCTCCCGATATTCTTGGCATAGAGCACATGGCTCACAGCAAAAATGGACGAGGCAGTCGGGAAGGGCCCCTCCTCCAAATCATACTGGCCTCTCAATTTGGAACGGTAGAGGCATGAGTACAAGCACCCAAGGCCGGTAAAGCTCAGAAGTAGCCCATAAGCTATCCCACTCGCCACGCAAGCTGCATAAATGCCAACATTATAAGTTCTTTTTCTCCAACCAAGCCAAGTAATCTTTTGAGGAAGCTATGATCCACCAGTATTATAGGCATAAATTTACTATCCAACTTTTATATGTGTCAGTTTTGTTTGGCTTCAAATATGTAAACCTTTAAAGCTTCAATCCAACAGCCCATTATTTGTAAAATATAAATTGTATAATATAAATGTATTCGAGTGTTATCAAGAGGTCCGGGTTATATCTTTCTTACGAAAATGATTTTCTTTTGCAATATCAACCGTTAGATCATGCTCTGTACAACTTTCAAAACACATCAAATCTCTTCCTTTCATCTAGAGCACGGATGGCCGAGCTGACATATACTTTGAAAATCGTACAAGATACGATCCAACGATTGATGTCATAAAAGAAGATCCATCATTTTTTCGTGCGAAAGATAAAACGGAGAACCCCTTATTAAGCTGAGTCCGTACATACTCAAGGGCTTTGTAAAGCACCCATTAAAACAAAAAAAGAAAAAAAGTGTGGTAACATAAGGGCTGGCTAAAATCCTCCAGTTTGTGGTAACACAAGGGTTTAGAGAAAGCAAAGGAAGAAGAAAAGACAGAGATTGGAGATTATCTTACGGCAAGAGCCCCTATCCACAATATCTGCAACCTGCCCGAACGTTATGCATGGGCATATGCAAGTGATCAAACCTTCACCATGGAAACAAGAAGAGACAAGTTCAGAATCTCACCTCGATATTATTTGAGTTGTTGGAAACATTAAAAGCATTTGCAAGTGATCAAACATCAAAGTATATATACTCCTTCTCTTACAGTTGCCAGGATCATCGAAACAATGGCAAAGGCCCGTCGACCACGGCGTCAAACCCCTCTGAGGTGGAGCATGCATGGCCGGAGAAGTATATGGAGGGATGTGATTTTCCGGCGGCACCGGGACGGGAACTGTCACTCCATATTTATGCTCATAGGCTTGGGCAGACTGGGAGGGATACATCTCTTGGTTTAGGGAATTATGGTTTGAGCGCTAAATAGTGCAGCTTCCTTCGCTAGCCCCCAAAAGCACATGGTGTGTCTTATAGAAGTGCTAAAACCATTGACTTGATCGATTGAAATGCTCCAAGAGCTGATATTTTATGACCAAGTTGAGTACCAGTTCCCCAAAATATATTTCAATTTTGATCAAACCCGAGTTTAATTTATTTTGACGACTTGACTCGTAGAATGCAAGGAAACACTATCGTCTATATTTTATAAATGGATTTAGAGTATTTCTTCAATATACATTGGAGTTAGCTAACCTACTCTTTTTTCGATTTCAAAGATGCTCGTATATCCTTGAAAAAAAACATTGCAGCCTGAGTTCTCTGCAGACTTTTCACAAACTTAGTATTGAGTGAAATAATTGTTCTGATTTTTTCGAAAAGGAATAATTTTTCTAAGTGAGTTTTGTACCCTCTCTGTGTAGAAGTCTGAGGTTATATTTAGTTGAATTTTGAATATGTCTGGCTGTAAAAGAGAGCGGAGCTTGAGACATGGGCCAAAGAAGCACCTGACAAGAAGGTGTTCTCAGACGCCAGATTGTGTAGATGATGGTCTCTTAAAGCAAAAAATAAGTAGGGCGGAAGCAGATTGAATAATATCCATTCGAATCTATTTTTATATTTCAGTCGATTATTCGAATATAGATACAAAATTAAGCATTCGACTAATATCTATATCCATCAAAGAAAAATAGATATGAATATAGATAGACTGCCATCCAAAATATATTCAAATATTTGATTTTATTTATAATTTATTTAATATTTTATAATAGTTACGAAGTTTTAAAAAAATATATAACTATATTAGCATGCTATTAATCTAATTAATCAATCATTTAATAATATCTTTAATTCTATGATCGTAAAGTTTAATTATCTGATTTAGATCAATATTTATATCCATATTTTCAATACCGACTTATATCCGTATCTATTTAAATAAATATGAACTTAAATTTTTGCATCAGACTAATATCTATATTTATCAAATAAAATAAATATGGATATAGATACACCGGTATCCAATCCGATTTTAATTCTAACAAAAAATATAATTTGTACCGGATTGGTGGGATATGCAAATCATTTGAAAGGCCAAGTCTGATTAACAAACTTGGTGGCAAACAACTTTTTTTTTTTTTTCTTTTCTTTTTTTTTTTTCTTCCGAACAGAAAGTCAAAGAACTTGGTTATAAACGTGACGCATAGCATGATGTTACTCTCAAGAAAATCCTGACCTCATCATGACCTAACCTAAACCGGTTGCTAACAAACCATAAATAGATCAAGTCCACTTTAAGCATTGAATAATGTTACCAATTAGCCACCAGGTTACTAAATTTATAGGGTTCATATGGTAGTTGGCACTTTATGCAGCACGGATTTGTGGCATCAAGCAGATCCTATCTACTGCTCGGCCGATCACCAACTTTCACATCAAACCAGTAAGCTAAGTGGTAATCTAATGGATAATGTTTCGCATTTTATAGACAATAGATGTTAACTGTCAAATTGAACACAGGCTATATTGATGAGCACAATGGCTTATCTAGCATATATGATATTTAAAGAAATTTTATTAGAAAACTAGTAACTAAGACCAAAGTATGAAAAATCATTTCAATAGGTGGATTCAACACACTCCATCCCGTATAAGCATAATTTATTACCACAAAAATCTTATTCACTACGCAAAAATAACATATATACATCTCACACGGTTGACATATGTTTCTCCAATCGCTCCCTTCATTTATAGGCTAGCTCGCTACCGTGTAACATATTCTATGAGATTTCGTCAAAAAGCAAAATGGAAATAAAAATTGCATGAGATCACTATGTTTATGCTAGCCCTATTAATCCACTTGAAACCAGTTTCATCCTTGATGTGAATTCTTAAGAAGCTTCAATTAGATGCAATGCCCTTGCTTGCAAGACAAGGGTTGTATCTTTTGCATGAATGAAAGATTCTCCTTTCTTCGCATGAGTTCATTGTTAGATCGCGCAATCGTCACTTCAAGATCTATGTAGATAGGGAAATGGAGTTTGACTTATTTTAAAAGCTGTTCAGAATACAATCCAATAATTGATATTGAAAAAAAAAATCAATCATTCTTTCATACAAAATATGTATTCAGATCCTCGTTTATAAGGTACAGAATTTAGTATTATAGAAGTTGAACAAGAACCAGGGAAAAAAAGAAAGAAAAGGAATGCAAGGATTGCACGATCTTCGCGGAATCCGTCCCAAAAGGCGAACCAAACCATGTTACAAGTTCCAAATTCCAAGCAAAAAGAAAACCTCAGAAAAAATAATATTTTTTCCTGGTGGGAGAAGAAGTTGCACCACAAATTCACAACCTAGGGAATAGACCTTGCTATTATTCACAAACCCAAGTTGCACCATATCGGCCGATGTGCCAGGGTATAGAAAGAAGCAAAAGCTTTTCCACATCCTAGTATGGCCCTTAAATTTGAGTTCGCCTTCACAAAACCCAATAGTTAGTTTAGTGATATTGCTAAGAAGATAAGTTTCAACAGCTAAGCAAATAGTTCTACGGTGGTGTGCCTATGTTCCAGTGACACGCTGGGGAGGTTGGAACAAAATAAAAGGAAGGTGCTGCGGTATTTCTTTATAGTTTCCTATAAAAATATAGATTGATTAAAAAAATACTTGTTGGGGTATCCTAAAAAATCCCATGTGATGCCAATGGAGAACCATATGGTTTTTTTTTTTTTTTGTATGGAAAAGGAGGCAGGGACTGCCACTTGAGTTTTTATTAATACGAGGAAGTAGAATATTTATAGGGGGTGAGGATGGAGAAGATGCTGAAGGAGATTCAGCAGATAAGAATGAAAAGGAAGTACAATACCTAAGCAGCAGATTTGTACAATAAAAAGCTAAAACAAAACCTGTAAGCGTTATAGATTTATAGGTCCTCTATTAGCGACGAGTAAGCCCTGTTTTTGGCTTGTTCTGGTTAAATTCCAGTATTGTAATTGCTCTTCCCTATTCGTCAATTGCACGGTCCCGAATTAGGTCGTCTGTCATTCTTTGCAATGATGCCGGTGTTGCGGCCGCTTTTTCTTCTTAATTCTTGTTGCATCAGCCTCTTCCCATTGGCTGCATTATAAAGACATCTGAACAGAATAACCATCAACAGTATTTAATTACCTAAAACTTACACGTCTAGGGGAATAAGGAGTTGGTTCCTGTCCCCAATAAGGAGTTTAGCTGGTGTGGTACTACAGAGAGAAGGAAGGAAAGGGTGTTAATTGCCTACAAAGACAGACATTTTCAGATTAGCAGAATTCCAGAAGTCAGACTTTCAGGATCTAAGACTGCGTCTGTCAGTGAGCAATATATATTCAGAGATATCAAAAAATTCAGAGGGATGGGTTTTGTTGCTTAGTTGTGCAGAGATTACCCATTCTTTAAGAGTCAAACAGGTGATTTCAATAGTTTTGATGGGAGAATTAGCTATGTTCCTTCATATGGGGATTTATTAAAAGAAATTAGTTCGTGGTGCATTTACACCATTATTTTGTTCGAACTTAGCTAGCCTTATTTTCAGGTAATGTCCAGCCTGACCTGTAACACCCCGGCCCAAATCAAGCCCAAAAGCCC
>KE505939.1:22117-43113 GCA_000441515.1 Elaeis oleifera | reverse complement strand
TTTAGTAATACTACTCTCTCTCTCTCTCTCTCTCTCTCTCACAATCCATCAACATGATTTTTTTTTCCTTTTCTCATTCTCAGCAATATCTGAGAATCACCCACGTACTACATCAAAGGCTTGGCATCCACCACCTAGAGTGGGGATCATTTGTTTGATTTGCTTGACATAGTGTTGAAGGACTTCGAATACATTTTGGCTTCCATCCGGCATTGATGCGTGCATTATTTTGCACGATATGAAAAATGTCATGTAGCATGTTTGAAGATGATTTGGTAGCTAGGCTCAGGATGGTGCAAAAGGAAGCAAAGCGATATGGAGGACCATTGGAGCATAAAGAATCCAAGATAGAATGGTCTGGGACGCCACAACTCCTCGAGATTTTTCTAACAAGGTAGCATGGTTCCGTCCCACCCCACCACACTTTTGGCGTAGGTGGTGATATGTGAATTACGATCACAAGTTTGGACGTGGTCCTCCTTCATTGGAACCACTTGTTCCAGTACCACCTGTTCTACGCTTTGGATGTGCGTGTGTGTCTGTGTGTGTGAGAGAGAGAGAACAGGTTCACGGAACCAAAGTGCTCCCATGGTCTCAAGGAGACGAGATATACGCCCTCTTTGGAGGTATGACACGTTGTCGTGGCTGGCACGGTAAATCTCCATTGGAAAGGAATAGACTCTTCGCCTCCTCGTTTAATTCCACGTAGCATGACTTGAGAAAGAACCCGGAGATCTTGCTTCAGATGCTTTGACTGCCATTTGTTTGCTAGGGCCGACGCTCCTTTGGTTGGGTTCGATTTTCCAACGTGTCTCCATCAGGGAAAACTCTTTGTGCATCGCCGACGATGTAAAAAATCAACGTGGTGCGCACCGTCTTACTTGATTGATCCACATAGTCACTACTTTTCAACACACATTTAATATTTGCAGATTTATTTTTCATTTAAAATTTTGAATGATGAAATACCTCTATTTTTTGAAAAAATTATGATATCTTATATCCATATTATGACATCTTGCATCCAAAAAGTCATAATTTTTTCACAAATAAAATATTTCGTCATTCAAAATTTTCAAACGAAAAAAATAAAGCTGTAAGCATTAAATATGCATTAAAAATTATTGGACAAAAATGTCTCTTCTATATTATGACATCCTGGACCATATTATGACATCCTGAACCATATTATGATATCCTGTATGTACGAAGTCATAATTTGATGCAGAATGTCGTAATATATACAGGATGTCATAATTTTCTGAACTATATTATGACATCTTGTGTATAAGAAGTCATAATATGTCCCAGGATGTCGTAATTTTTTCAAATGATAGAAGTATTTTGTCATATAAAGTTTTTAAACGAAAAATAAAACTGCAGATATTAAATGCACGTTGGAAAGCAATGACTACGTAGATCAATTATATAAAATGATGTGCTCCACATCAAAATGTCTACACTGTCCGCAGTGCACAAAGAATTTCTCTTTCCATTAACCATTTATGGGATATGAAAGAAAAACTGATCCAGCCCAATACTGTTTGGACCAAACTACTTATCAATTTGACTTGGCCACATGGCATGGTTTGCACCAATGATGGCCATCAAGACACGGACGGCCTCGAACAAGACAGCGATATGTATCGTATACGGCATATGCCTAATTTGATGGTCATCCACCTTTTATGGTGGCCATCAACCCTGCATAGTATTCTACGGTGCAGATAGCTCGTGGCAGAGGATCCTAGATCATAACAGAAATTATACAATTCTATTCGATCATTTATATTACTCTCGGCTCTATCATGGACTCCGGTCCACTGCTTCCTTCCGTCATCCGAATTGACCACCGGAGTTTGATGCCCCACCTAACCTCATGGAGACTTCAAATCTCAGTGATCTTTATTGCTATTGCCCAAAAACAACCTCATCATCCCCGCTAGCTTTATTAATGGTCAAAATTAGCCAATTTTTAAAGGTGCATACACTCTAAGAGGCACATTTTTGACTTCCACTTCATTTCAATCGTCTAAAATTTACCATTTCCCTGGTGGTTCACTCTCTTATTCAAATGACCGTTTGGATGAAGGAAACTTGGTTCCGCGATAGAATTGGACCCAACCAGCCTGCAAAGCTCTAAGCCTCAACTTCCCGGAAAATGCTTAATTGACTTTCCACATTTTTGGTCACATAGAATTGGACCCAACCAGCCTGCAAAGCTCTAAGCCTCAACTTCCGGAAAATACTTAATTGACTTTCCTAGGAGGTGGACCAAGGCCAGCTTATAAAATCCAAGGAAGCCGATTATTTCGTTTATGAGAAGCTCCTTTCAATCTCAAAACACATCTGATCTTTTGACCACTAAGGGTGTGTTCGTTCTGGAGAATAAGTGGGAAAAATCCCACCAAACACCCAGAAAATTCAGGGGGAATAGACTGACACCATCTGGAAAGGGAGGCGGGGAGATAAGGGGACAGTTAAAATTATATTATGCCACCGAAAAGGAGAAAGCTATCCCCCCACCCGTTTTTCTTTTTGCTCCTCTCCACACTAATTATAGAGCAATGATAAAACCCAAATCATCATAAAATCCAGTGCATATTAAATTCCTTTTATTCCCTGTGCTAATTCTGCCACCAAACATCAAAAGACCCCTATTTCATAGGATAAGTCCTATTCCCCTATTAGCATCCAGATAAATTCCTTTGTCATCAGCTTCATTTCCGTACCAACTTAGAAACCTGTTACTTGGACATCCATGCAGCGAGTAAAAATGATCGACCAACCATAGGAATTCTACTCTCATCCCTTGGTGCAGCATGTTCTTTTCTACCCCATCCCGACCAACAATGAACCCTACTGGACTAAATAAGTCAACTAGATCTAGAACTGTGGTGTCCCTGAGGAAAATCAGGTAGGTACACAGCTCCATTCAATGAACAAAGTATAATGACCGCCAATTAAACTGTGCTCACCTGCACTACATTTGCATCCAATCATGCTTTTGTGGCTTGATCGTACCAAAAATCATGCCCATCATAATGATTCCTGAGGGACAAATATCTAAGCAAGTTCCAGGCTTTTTGGTTGCTATAATGTCAAGACCCATATGCTCTTTTTCAGTGGCAACATGCAGCCTCATAGAAATAAGTGGAAGGTCTGAATTTGCACATCAGTATTCCATCCTTACTAGGTGGATTCCACTCTAAAGTGACATGCCAGCAATGAGTACACAAATGTTCATCCAGTCAATCTAAAGCTGCAGCCAAGTTCAAAACAACAATACCCCTCTCCAAGACGCTACAAAGAAATCCCCCAATCATATTAAGATATAAGTATTATTTAATGGCATATAACCGACCAAACAGTAATCCTTATTTGAAGCCTAGTTCATCAAGATGATACTGATTAAAGTTTCATCAATTCAATCCAAGAGTTTCAATCTGCCACTATAATGAAAGCAAAGAAACCTAGAATGGAACTGACTCTGGGAATCCATATACTCTGACATGTAAATTTTATCAGTCGCAGAAAAGATGAGATTCCTGCTGACTACCTCATTGTCTGCAACCAATAGACTTCCATTTGCACGCCCATGATAATTATTTGAGATTATTTATAAAAAAAGTTTGATGACAACGTTTAAACATGGCAGGGCATCTTAGCTGATCCGAACACCAATAAGATTATTTGAGACAGTAGAAGAACTGAAGCTCACGGCATGATATAAAGAAAAGTCACTTAATCATAATCATTAAAAAACATCAAAATTATGAAAGCACTTCAACATGAACATAATGGCAAGAAGAATACTAATGCTGGTCAGAATTTCTAAAAAACTAAAGATATGTTTGTCTTTAATGTAATACAATTCAATGACAAAGCTAAACAATGTATTGCCTGTTTTTCATATGTTGCAGAATATGAGGATAAAATTTCTGAGCAAAGCCTGTAAAGTATATTGAATTAATAGACAGTACAGTCATCCCTAGTTTAACAGAAAATCTAGACACATTTTAAATATTACAAAGCATGCTAGACAACTCGAGCAGTTTGCTTAAAATTGGACATGAACAGCTAACATTTCATAAGTTATGGAAAAAATAATCCAGTGGAAACTAGAGATAACCTATGCTACTAACCATCAAGAATGATTTCCTAGAGGCAACACTAGAAACCCCAGTACAACTTGCCAAATCAACTGAGGAAAATGATTATATCAAGAAGACTAATTAATTATTTCCCTATGAAATTGAGATGAAGAAGATGCTATCATGTCACAATTGAAGAAGGAAAGTCCTGTAAATTATGTATTCTGATCCCACAAATAAACCCAACTACATAACCATATTCCATGAATAAATAGAGAAGTGTAAATCATTACAATGTCCCAGTTGAACCAATGACATTATACTTACATAAGAGGTTCCTGCAGATTACAGATATGATCACTTCTAGTAATTCAAAAAAAAAATACAAACATTTAACGCACAAGGAATGTCGACAAACATTTAAGGCACAACAAGGAATGTGGACAAACATTTAAGGCACAGTGAGGAATGTCCTGTAAGCCATTTGAAATGCATAAAATTTCAATGCTTGTGACTGAAACTTTGAACATAAAAAACTTCTTAGAAAATCATTTCATGATATTTGACTCGAGGATTAAAGTACAATGCCCTCGAAAGGCAAGCTTAAAAATTCTATCAATCTAGTAACAAGTAAATCAGGAGTTTCATGTACGAGATGAATCACTTAGCAAGAAAGGTGGACCCACAAGTGTTTTTGGGAAAAATATTAAACTCCACCATCCCATTGGCAGTACACTGTAGACTGTCATCAGTTTTGCCTCTATAAAATGATTCATTTACAAGGCAATGAACCTAGAAAAGAATTGAGTTATCTCAGGTCCTTCATCAGCCAGACACTGCAGCATTGAACTTATCAGTGCCCCGATGTCTCCAAATGAAAAATCAGCACATTGCCTGCCCAACAAAGCAGCTTTGCAACTAATGAGTGCTAATTTTCACCTTTCACCTTGAAACTGAATGTTAGTAAAAATATCCAACGAAATGCCTTGTGCTACTCCAGAATTTTCATGTTATTTCAGAACTTGATGATCATACAATTTTACAGGAGGAAGAAGAAGTATCTGGAGACCTTCAAATGTTTTGTTCCATCAGATCTGCCACCAATGCTCGAGCCAGGATATAAGTATACTATCACTAACACCACCAATGTCAGCCACTACTCACTTCCAGTACTCCTTCTAGAAGAGGAATCTAGATATATTAAAAATAAATAAAACAAATAAGGCATCAACATTTTGCAGCATAGATAAGTTAGAAATGATTTTGTAAGTGTATTATACCTCTTGAAGCCCTTTTTCCTTCCATTGCTTCTTTTTTTCCTTGGCAACTTTGGCAAGGAATGGACCATCCCAAGGACGCAATTTTCCATGTTGTGACAAACCAGCATGTACAGAAATGCCCTCATTTGGTTTCATCTCTACCTGGCAAACTGCACATATGAAAAGCTTGAACATGTTGCGTATTGGATACTCTGCATCTAACCTGCAGCATACAAGAATTTCATTGACCATTAATCACTTAACATAGAAATGCTTATATCCCGCATTAAGTGCTTGTCACAAATGGTATTTGTTGCAAACTATTTTCTACAAGCTCATCAAGCTGGTATTATATATGGTTCTATACGAGAATGTATACATTTTGTTTTATATGTCCACACATGCATTAGTTTCAAAGCCCAAGCATGTCAAGCACCACCAGAATCCACAACATCTCATTTGGCAATGTTCTGAGATAACTTTTTGAAATTAATAGCATTCCATACACCTTTACGACTGAGGGCATCTTAATGCATCAGCTCATTTTATATATGGGAATAGAAATGGGCCGGTCCCAAGCTAAGCATGGACTCAACCCAAACTTTTTAATGCAAGGCCTATGCTCCATCAAGCACAAAAATGTTATCGCTGTTAGCCCCAAGCGCACACAAATTTGGGCCAGGCTGGGCCATTTCAAAGACATGCCACGGACAGATAGAAACAGGTGGGTGCTGATTTGCCAAAGCTGCATGCATCAATGACAGAGGCAATGGGAAGTTTTGCATTGCAATAGGGAGTGTCACCAAGGGCATTGAGGGTTGTAGGTCCCATCGATAGGTGCAGTTGAGGGTCAGGACTATCAGGTAACCCCATAGAAGAGAAGAGAAGGAAGCTAGCGGAGGGAGATGAGAGAGGAGAGAGAATGGAGGACAAAAAGAAGGCAGAAGGATATAAAAGGTGGATAGGAGGAAGAGATGCGAAAGATTGGAAGAGAAGAGGAGAGGAGGAATTAGGGATATGTTAATTTGGGCCATCCATCTCAGACAAACAAATGGAAAAGTTTTGTTTTAATAAATGTGCCCACACAGAAGTGCCCTTTGACGGAGAAGATTAAAGTGTTCCTCATCTGCACATGCAAAGGAAAATTCTTACAGCTGAAAATTTGAGAAAATGTAATTGGCATGCACCATTAGCATGCGCATTGTGCAATGTAGAAGAAGAATCTCTTCATCATTTGTTTGCCAATTTTCGCTAGACTTGTCAGGTTTGGGTTTAAAATGCAGTTTTTTGACTCCACATACTCTCTGCATCAAAATTTGGTTTGAATAGCCCTTCTTAAAATCAGGAAAGTTTAGATGTTGGGCTGGGTTACCCTTGCAGCCATTATCTGTTTATCTCTTTAGATACAAAGAACAAAAGATTGTCTACCCACCAGTCTGATGTTGTTGAAAGTGTGGATAAAGTGACCTTTCTTATCGAAGATTGATGAGCCAGAGACAAAGTTCAGTGTTGCTGAAATTATCTTTTCATCACTTAAGGATCTATAGCATTGTTGGACATTTCTGGGTTGCCACTGTTCTCCATCCATCGCATTGCTTGAGGTCAAGTTGATCTCTATTCTTTTGTTCGTTCGTTCTATTCTTATGGTAGTTCTTAATGCTGTTTGACTCTTTTATATGTGCCGTACTTTTCATCAACTTAATGAAAGTGAATAGACACTGCCTAATCTTTTCTCAAAAAATAAATAAAGTAAAACAACATATGCTTATCAATGAACATTTCATAACTATTCAATAAGGCTCCAGCCCAAGCTCAAGGTGAAGAAAGGGCTGCCCAAAGCTGACCCAAAACATATTCAGACTTAATTTAGGCACAGTCCAACCTTAAATTATAACAGATCAAGCCTTAAATTAGACAGAATGTAAAAGCATCGTAGTAACTACTGATTTATCAAGTTCTAAATAAAATACCAACCTTTTAGCAAGCATTGCAGATCCCTCCTCAAATATTCTTCCACCACATCTGGCTGAGAATAGCCTCTATCTGAATGAGATGTTGATTCACAAGACCTTCTCCGAAACATATTCTTGAATACCCCATCCCTTGCCTCTTTTGTGACGGATCAGTATGAGTTACCTTCTCTGGAGGTAATATATCAACTACAATGCAGGTAGTATCATCTCTTAGTCCTTTGACTTGTACAGCTTCCTGCAAAAGAAGCTATATAAAATAACTGACAGAAACCATCAGATGCAGCTCAAACAAAATGCGGGCAAACCATTAGAATGCAGTACTTTAACAATCTGATTTGCTGCAACATCTGCTGGCAGGCCACGGGAGCAATTAAGAGCTTCTTCACAAGTCAAAGCATCCCATACACCATCACTTGAGATGATTAAGCGACCACCAGCATTGGATAGCTGCAGTTATCATGTAGAATCCATTATCATGATCATGTTTCAGAAATGCAATAATAGACCATAACAAAGAACACAAAAGTTGTTTTTCAACAATAGGCATCAACATACATGGTTACAGACTTACAGCCAACAATAAGTGTGCTGCTGAAAAAGCTAGATGCAAGAAGGCGGCAATTTTAAGTACTGTTCATCAGAGAACAATGATCACCAACTGTTGCTACTGATATTATCTCCGCACAGTTGAGTAGAAATTTTAAGTACTGTTGTATCATTCTATTGATAGAAAGCATGGCATTTGAGATGTGCCAACAATGCAGACACTTGCCATGCATAGGTATCAAAAAGAATACCATTTGTCAAAGGACGCCCATGAAAAGTCTGTAAAGCTATCCCAATGAAACTTCTTTCTCACTGACATTGCTTAAGATGATAAGTCTGTATGTCTAGTGGGTGCTTGGAGACTAAGATGTTGTCTACACTGGATATCCCATTTATGGACATGAGGTACACTTCAAATGTTGGAATGATAAGGAGAGGGAAAGCATATAGTCATTGAAACTGGAATTATGTTTCCAACCAAAGCCATGTATTTTACCATAATCCATATGAAACTGGGGACCACAGAAATCTCAGGATTGCAAATCAGCAACCTCTGTCAACCCAACATTTCTCCCTAGCTCTGCCTCCTCTCCTAAGCTCGAGTAAAGATGTCACATTATATTTCCCAGCCATTTACAGGACTTTATACAAGCAAGACAGCCAGGCATCCATGGAGCCTCTTAAAATATGTTCGTTTAACTGTTACAGATACATCATGCACAAAAGAAAGAAAATGGAAAGTAATCTCAGATGTGCAAAGCTGTTTAAATATGAAACACATTTTGTAGTTATATGTCAAAACCACATATAAATATTCAAATCACATTAAGTAAACAAATTCAACAGAAACATAGTATTCAAAAAGTTGGGGTCTAACAAATAATAGTTAAAACTGCAAATATGTCTGCATGGTGAAGCATTGATAATAAGCAACCATATAAAATGATATTCTGACATGTAAACCAAAGTTTACTAAATAAGTACTGGATATTTTACCTGTCAGAAATCCAGTCAGTATGGTGTCATACCATACCAACAGGTGCCAGCCGCTGAGAAATGAGAGGAGAAAAGTACTGGGATAGCCTTTCTCCTCTATTTTAGACCAGAACTGGCAGGAACCGGTCCAACAGATACAAACCGGTGGTTCAGCTCAATTTGGACTGGTTCCTAGCTTATCCCAAGCCGACACCAGAAACCATCCTGCTTCTGCACTGGTTCAGTTTGGTACACCCGAAACTGCATGGTTTGGGACAGTTCTGTATTCGTTGGTTGTTAACATGTAAACTCAGCCCGTGCAGCGTACATGATAAATGGCCAGCAACATGGCTACACACAAAAATGTTTAAGAATGAAACAGGCTGGTTTCAAGCCAGCCCACGCTTGCCCCAGTCCGAATCAAACCCATGCAAGTATGCCTAATAGTCCAAAAGAAATACTTCAGCTAGGCTCAAGCTATCTCAGACCTAAAATCTGAAGGCCTGAACTGGTCCACACTGGGGGCAAGGGAGACAGAAAGGGAAGACTGCCATGAGGTGATGGCAGAGCAGCAGATGGCTGTAGCACAGATCCCTCAATTTAGGCTAAAATACCCACATCCAACATTTAAACGTGGTTATTGGCATAGGCAGATGGAGAGACATAAAGGCTATCCTTGTGGTGGTGGCAAGGATCAAGAGGAGAGACATTTCAATATGATTTCAATCTTGGCTTAGCTAACCATGTTTCATTTCAGCAGTTTTAATAACTTCAACTTCAGGTTCAAGCAAATATACCAGACATAATTTAAAGTATATTGCATTCTTAAGGTCCTTTGGTGGTATTAAAGCAAATATTATGTTAATGCATGCTTACCCCATACAAGTCCATCCTTTTTTGAAATTTTTCCCTTATTTGTACCCATGTGTATTGAGGCATACTGAACCCATAAAGGCACCATATGGCCTACTGTACCAAAATGGGCCATAACTGGAACATGGTCATAGTCTGTAAAATTAATATCCTTGATCCAACATAATATATATTGTTTAAAACGGTTGTTGACTACAAAACAACACTACATGTAGGTGAATAATATTAGGTGCATATCATATGCATTAATGTCCATCATACGCAATATGCAAAAGAACAAGTCATAAAATTCATAGAATTCTTTTGCATGAAAAGACAAAGTGGGCTTTTATGGATAGAGTTAACTTACAGACCTTTACTTGCTTGACGTGAGGAACAGGAACAATAAATTCACCAACATCCATATCTCCAATTGATCTTGATAGACACAAGCCACCTGGCCAACACCTGAGAGGGCCAATCTGAAAAACCAACGTTCACTATTAAGTCAGATAGCCAAACTATAACCAGGGCTATAGATAAAAACCATAAGAGAATAGTTAGGACAAGGAATCTCTAAAAAGAACTCAAAATGAGTATAAAAATGTCTCGTTACATACTTACAACCATGTATAGAACATTAATTAATGTTGAAAATATAATACCATCAGACATACTTAAGAACTTCTAAGATCATTATGTCCGAATTGTCTAGTTAACTGTTTTACCCACAGAGTTTGGCAAAAATTTCAACATTCTAAAAGAGACCTGCACATGCATCTTTTTTCCAATCAATGGGGCCTCGATAAGGAGAGGAAGGAGTGGGGAGCTTACAGTTTTTTGCTCCCCTTTTCCAACTGGTGCATCCTAGGCAAGCACAGGAGGAGGCAGGGGCCTCACAGGTTTTTTTCCTTTCACCCGTATTATGTTAGGCGAAAAAAGATCAACCCAGTGGAAGATCGAAGATGAGGGGGACTTTTAATGCTTTTGTTAAGGGCCCAGCTTCGAGCTTTGGGGCCTTCTGCATGAAGCCAGCCTCAGAGTCTTTCCCATTACATACGAGTAGATTGATGATAAGAGGGAGCGCATTGTGCAAAATTAAGCCTTTTGACCAATTAAGTCATCATATCACTAGGAAGCAACACATATTTCACAGCATTTGTAGTTAATTTTAAAATGTTTTAAGCCATCAAATGAGTAAATGTCTTGATCTAATTAAATGAGGTTAGTACATGTCTACTGTTTGAAGAAGCTGTCACCACAAATTGGCAAGCCATTAATTATACATGGTGAACTAGAAAAAAGTTCCATACAATAACTTGACCCTTTATTGGCTTTCATGAAACTAGAGGGCCTAAGCAATCCTGACAATGGTTAGAAGAGATTCAAAAATAAATAAATATAAAACAGACCATATACATATATATAATCAGGACAGACTCCCATGTGAAACCTTCATCCAACAAATTTGGAGACTAAAACCAGTAGCATTTCTACCAGAATTCAAACTTTAACTTGTTCATGGAGAAATCAAACTCTATGTTAACATCTAAGCAGTAATAAATCCACCAAACTGCCATTAGTTGTTAGTAAGTGAAGAAGCATGTTCAGAGCAAAGAGTTACAACCATCTAGACTTAAATTAGCCTTTAAAAACCTGAAGAAAGTATGACTATTTGACAAGTGACTTCAAACAAAATATAGTCAACAGCTTAAGCACAAAATAATCTGCCAGCTGCATTACAAGGAAGCTAAATAACTAATATATACTACAGAAAACCGAGGATATAGATGTATACAGCTACAGACTTCACAAAATGTGCAATTGTGACTACTTTGGCCAAAGGCAAAAAAGGCCAGCATTTCAGCAAAATTGAACACTTTCAGGCCAGATAACTGATAAGAATTCAACGGACACCGTATACAGAACAAATTATTTTGTAGCCTAATAAAGTCGATCAAGACTTGTTAGGGACAAAAAGAAGAAATTTCCAAAAACAAAATAAATATAAAAGCTCTTACTCAAATATATTGCCCATGAGAAAAATGGGGCGTACATACTAGTAGCACACTACATACTCCTGCACTTCCAAGATTTTTTTTTTCCCTATTACAGTCCAATGCATATAGATACCAATAATACTTGTCTATATCCCTTGAAGTTGCTCCCATGATTTTCTTGAATGACCTTTTTAAAAGATTAAAAACTGTAAACATAAAATTTCTAAACCTTTTAATAGTCATTCAATTTCATTAGGGAACAGATGCACATGCCAACCAGGTGTCCACAACCAGAACAGACAGTCAGCTAGCTTTGCATATAAGAATATTATTCAACAAAGCAATCAGCTCAGTTAATATGAAAGTTGGAATATATACTAATGGAGAAGATGGGAACAGGAGCTGCTACAGAAGTATAGAGATAATGTTCTGAGTCCGGTCCTGACTACAAAAAATCAACTGCATAAAGTATCTCAAACAAAACAATAAACGATGAATACAGTATCCAAGGAACAACCTCTGCACCACCAACAACATTCAGTCTCCCGACCTCACCTCCACTCGCTGTTATACGTTCCACCCTGCAGAAGAGTAAATCATAAAAATTGATTGCCAAAACCAATAGGATCTTCTGAAGTTATTATTATAAACAAGAGGAAAACTTACTCTTCTTCATTGGCTTCTAGCCTATGATCTGCAGACAAGTAATAAACTGAACCTTCAGCAGATTCAAGTATGCAACGTGAATCACCAACTGATGCTACAGTTACAACCCATCCATCTATTATCACAAATGTCACAGTTGTTCCCGAGGTACGTGCTGAAATGTAAATCAACCAATCAGGCATAACAGATAAGTAGCATGACAATAATGGGGGCAAGAAATTAAAAAGTTAATCAAGCATCAGAAAACACAAAAGGTAAATCTAGTAATTATAAAACAGAAGTGAATATTAAAACAGACAGATGAATTGGCATTCATACTTCATTAGATAGAAACTAGTACCGTGCGGCTCAAAAAGTTCATGAAAGTTACAGTACATAACATCCAGATATTATGCTAAAGACAAGTTGGAGGGCACCTTGTGCTGGGCATCATTTGCACTCTTCACCGCAATAAAGTATAGCATTGGTCCAAAATAAAAATTTAATATTCAATAAAATAACCTAAAGAATTTGACTATTAAGAAACTAGATGAATGTTTGGAAATTTACTAGCCAAAAGAATATGAAATGTAAGCAGAGAGATGAAATTTCTGCTCCAGAAATGTCAAGATCCATTATGTAGAATCTATATGTAATACACCATGTTCCAATTAAGATGTTTGTCTTCATGATTTTGAATCTATATATGATGCAAAAAATAATATATAGCAGATCATTAAATTGAACTCCATGATCACTACATCCTTATACTACTAAAATACAAGCACCACATTAGTCAAGCACAACAAAAGCACAATCAAAGTAACCACCTCTTGATAGGTCATATACTTACAATCAAGGTTTTAAATCCCATAGGATGGAGCCATCCCAGTTTTCCATGGAACAGGACATACTACCATCCCACCCCATCCCAACACTTGGGATGATAGATGCCTTGGGACATGCTGATCAGGATGCTGGGATGATCGGGATGGTCCTGTCCCGATAATTGGGATGGAACCTCATCCCAACGTCCCACCGGACATCCCACCAGGATTTGAAACCATGCTTACAATAACTTGAGTACTTTTAATCATCACAACAATAGTCTAAAGATGCTTAAGATCCTGCAAGTTCAAGACTCAAGATACAAAGTAATCTCCACTTAATACTGCGGATGTACCTCTAGTTTGAAAATCTTTATCTGTTTTAATAAACCCTGCAACCAAAGCTCTTGGTAGCGCTGCTAGCCATTCATCTCTGCTAAGATCTGATGGGATGGCGCATAAAATATTATTTAAGAGATTTCCTTAGCATATATAGCAGCTGCAGACCCGTTGTGCCCATCAAATAGCTGCAAAAGAAAATGCAGTTGTTCAATACAAAATTTCAAAATAAACATTAATGTTGCTAACATAGTTCAAAAATCAGAACATGCTAAAAGTAGGCATTATTAGAGACAGTTATTGCAGCAATTCCAATGTCATTGGCATATTATAATACAAATGTTTCACAAGATATGTGATAGCAGCTAGTTAATAGTTCATAAAAATACTAATAATTCTACACCTCAGAGATTTCCAAAAGCACCCTAAGTAACAGCTTTTGCTAAGTAGCCTACATCAAGGGCAGAAAAAACTGCATGAGAAGCATCTTTGATTTTTCTTCAAAATTAATATTATGGGGGAAAGAAGAGATCAATTTTATGTGCATTTGCCATCTACATTTACAAAGCTAATAACTTAGAATTTCATAGGTACATGATAATAACAGCAAGCTACATGATAATAACAGCATAAAGTACAGAAACCTTAAAAGAAACGATGACAAAGAGAGCATGTCATCATCTAAAATTGTAAGTTCTTTTAGGAAATACAGGATCCTCTCATCACTTGAGAAATCCTGCACATGTCATTGCTCATGCAAGTAAGACCTCACTAAATGTTCATGAGAAGACAAGGCCTGAGGAAAGCAGACAAAATACTCCAATGAAATTCAATATGGGCTGGTATACGCAAGTGTTAACACATAAAGCTCAGCAAAATGGAATACCATCAAACCTATTCTCACTTAAGCCAATTCCAGTTTAATTTATCATTTCTAACAAATAATTTCTGGTGCTTCTATGGAGAGCTAGAGAGAGCGTGGAAACTAATTTTTCATCACTCTCAGTCAAGCAGGAAAGGACAAAAAACAAGGAAAGGAATCACGTGATGCTTAGCTGATTGCTGTTGTAAACAAAATGTACCACATAATGAATGAAAGTGTTCACTGATCATTTTCAGAAAGTGTTTGGGATGCAGCAGTAAGTGAAAGTCAAAGTGTGCATGCTTTGTTTGTAGAATGAATTCTCCACAGGCTACACACAAAACTAGGACTAGAAGTAGACACTTGGAAGTCTTACGAGCATAACGAGACTTAAATGCAATGGTGAATCTGCAAATAACATGATAGGCTCAAACTGATGGAGCGATTGACCAGGAAAATCTTGTTTAACTTCAGCAAATGTCTAGTTCATATACAGACACAATCACAAAGTGATCATCTTTTTCTTTGGTAAACACAAAGGGATTATTTTAATCTACCATCTTCAGCCTAGGAATTTTAATAGCATGAAGGTTTAAGTTTTAGGGTCCTTTGGCGGTTCTGATTTCCGTTTATGTTTTGGATGATGTATTGCACCTTAAAGCTACACTAAGCATATGGTTTATTATCATGTGATATTATCAGTTGACATTTGACTTTATTATCAGTCGTGTTTTCAAGAAGTCTTGTGAGGTTATGACTAGAGTGTAGTTTGTCAGGAGGTGCATTTCAGCTTGTTTTAGCACTTTCAAAGACAACACAGTTCTTATTGACCCACTTTTCTTCTGCAGGTTTTAATCTCTCTTTCACGCACCATATAACCAAATCTGGGTGGGAAAGAGCAAAAATAGCATCTTAATATGTTTTATACAGAATGATTTAAGTTTATAAGAAATCACCTAAATCAACTATAAAACTCGGCAATCCAAGTGGCATTTCAATCCATCCAAAACTAGAAATATCAAAGCCAATAGAATTATCAAATCCAACAAAGTTGTCTGCAGGACCAAGCAGATGATACGGGATTTACTGTGTCTGCCGGCGTCACCGCCTAAAACTGCATCAATACTATGTCCTCCAGCACCATCACTGCAGATTGTACCGAGAACGCATCAGAACCCTCCGTACCAAAAGAGTCATCCCGTAAAAAGCAATCAATTCTCCAACCAAGTCACAACACCTAATAAAGTTCCACTCAATCCAAAGATTCGTGATACCTAATAAAATTCCACAATATCTACAAATTTCAGCACAATCACCCTTGTCAACACCACAACAAACCATCAATTCTAACGAAAAATCAATAATTTACGGGGCAAAAAAAGAAAAGCAACCACCATCCAAAACGTCACAACAGGATAACCTAAAACATTCAGGAAATCATGAAGATTCGAAAATAGGAGTCAAAAGGACAGGAGGGGGGAGGAGGGAGACGGGAGAGAGAGAGAGATACAGCGAAGACCGAGAAGGTGGTGACGCCGTCGCCGGGAATGCGCTGGCAGTCCAACTTGAGCAGGGTGAAGTCCTCCCCTTTCTTGCTCTGGCTCGCTTGCCCATGCAAGACGTCGGGCTTATCAATCTTCTCACTTGTCAATTCCCTCTTCAGCAGCACCGCCAGTGGCACCGTCTGATTTCCCGCTGCCTTCGCCGCCATGATTCCCCCAATTCTCCTCCACGCCCCCACTGGCTTCGAATTCCTCTCCCTTGAACTAATTACACCGAATCAAACCCAAAGTACTCGCTTTAACCCGACTATTTATATAAAATTGGGAGAAATCTGTGGTTCCTTCTCCGAAAACTTCGATCTTAAAAAGGGAGGAAAGAATCACAGGGATCAGTTACATTCCCGGACGCGGAAATCCAGCAAGAAGGCAGCCCGCCACGCGGAATCTATGGAATGGGAATGGAAAGAAGCGAGAATTAATGGAAAAAAATCACCAAATGCGGCAAGTGTGGGGAGAATTAATGGAGGGGAGGAAAATGATTTTTTTTTCCTTCTTTCTTTCCTCTTATCTTCATTGGAGAGAGAGAAGGGAAGGAGGGGAAGGAAGAGAAGGTCGGCCTCTGGCATGGGAAAAATTATGGGACGGGTTTTTATCGCAATTCCTTGTGTCGGCGGTAGGATGTCCCGCGGGAGGGGTTTAGGCTGAGCGAGTTGGCGCGCACCGGTGCAGTAGCGGGAAGTTGGCCGGACCGGGACTGGTCTGTTGGTTCGGGTGAGCCGGACCGGTCCGTTTTCCGAACCGGGCTGGTTGCATTAGCCAACTCTTGCCCGCAATACTTGTGGAACTCACCAATGCCAATTAAACTACAAATCTTTTTAAAGGTACTCGCTGCACAACATTGTCGAGCACTAAAAAAATTTTTTTGTGCACCATGGGCAATATGAAAAATCTGACATACACCGTCCACATAATCACTGCTTTTCAATACATATTTAATATTTATTTTTTTATTTTTTATTTAAATTTAAATGACAAAATATTTTTTTTTGAAAAAATTATGATATTTGTGGTATATTATAATATCCTGCATCAAATTATGATTTTCTGCACGCAGGATGTCATAATATGACCCAAAAATTATAATATCCTATGACATATTATTACATTCTGTGTCAAATTATGATTTCCTATATGCAGGATGTCATAATATAGCTCATGATGTCATAATATGAGCGGGATATTTTTGTTCAACTACTTTCTAACGCGTATTTAATGTCTGTAGTTTTGCTTTTTCATTTGAAAATTTTGAATAACAAAATATTCCCACTCTTTGAAAAAATTATAATATCTTACATCAAATTATGACATCCTACGTCGAATTATGACTTTCTACATGTAAGATGTCATAAACTAGACATAAAATGTTATAATTTTTTCAAAAAACAGAAATATTTTCATCATTCAAAATTTCAAATAAAAAATAAACTACAGACATTAAAATACGTTGGAAACAGTGACTACCTAGATCAATCAGATAAGATGATATGCTCCATATTAAATTTTTTACATCACTCATGATGCACAAAGAATTTCTTCAAATGATAATATTCTTCATTTCTAATGATATGTGAATTTGGAGCTATTTTTATTTTTTCAGTTTGCTGGTTCTCTCAACCTTGTTCTCTTTAGTTTCCTTTTGGGAGTGGGAAGAAACTTTTGTCCTTGTAATCCACAGAAAGTATATTTGACCGCACTATAGTTTGGTTAAAAGTAGGAAGTGATGGATTATCATTTAACTATTTCTTCGATCAAAATAGTTTTTAACTATAAAAGATATGTCTCATCAAAAACTATAAAAGAATATGCTGGAGGATTTTCTTTTTAAGAAATTGCTGTTAGGAGAAGGCTTGGTCAGTTGGTCCCAAAATAAGCACTCAATTCTTTGTATCTTGCGCAAAAACCTATTTTTATCCTTTCTCAGGGTGTTCTTAGGGCGTAGAAAGTTTTCTCTTTCTTTCTTTCTTTCTTTTTTTTGTATTTTGAGATATAAAAGGTTTAGTAAACAAAATTAATCCTCAAAGATAGGGTAAAGGACACCTTTGCAGTGGCAAAAAACAAAGAATTTTGCACACCAAAAGGCCTCGTATAGCATTATAATGCACGAGGATAAGCAAGGATGAAAGAAGTGATATCAATCCTTAACTTAAAAAAAAAAAGAAATACAAAACAACTCGGCATAGCATGGTTTAGTGCTGAAGTTACATGTGGATAGATAAGCTCCAAAGAAAATATTTATACAATATATAAATAATGAAAGTGTTCTTAAATCTTTGCCGGGATTAATGGTTCCTCTCTGATTAATTGTTGATAGGCAAAAATGAAAATCATCAAATTGACAAAACTTTTTTTAGAGGAATAAGTTTAGTATCATATCAACTTTTCTTCTCTATATTTATCATTTAGTCACTTGATTCATTAATCTTTTGCAATTGCAGTCCATTCAAATCATCCATAATTTTTTTTTTGGGGTATAATCATTGAATTGAAGATATTTTATCCTTCTATGACTATAGATCTCTTCCACAACAACTCATTATATATAAGATCATTGTTAATTTATTTTATAAGTCGCATATGTTATAATTTAAATTTTTATTTATATTTTTTAACATATGTTTATGTGCTTAATTACCAATAAATAACTTTAAAAAGACAGAAGCCCATACAATAAGCTGAGCATAAACTCAGCTTATTAATATCAAGATTTTAAAATTATTACATCTTAATGATATTTTATAGTCAAATTGTGATATTTTATACGTAGAAAGTTATAATTTGACTGCAGGATGTCATAATATGGCCACATGATGTCATATTTTTTAAAAATAAATGATATTTTGTCATTCAAAATTTCAAACGAAAAATAGGATTATAAATATTAAATATGTATTGAAAAATGATGATTATACAGTCTAATTAAATAAAAATATATATTTTTTTATATTAAATAAATATATCAAAAATTATTTTATAAAAAATATATATATATAATATATAATATTTATTTATTTGATAGCTGTCCATCACAACGATCAGATAATATAACGACTATCGAGATGGCTACCCCTGAGGTGCAAAATGCACAGCGCGGAGAAACCGCAGTAATTTCTGCTGTACAGGGGGTTCAACGTACCACGAAAAGGAGTCCAACGGCATTCACATGCGAAGCGAGCATCACGCGTTTTCTCATGAGGGTGGTCGCCATCGTTATCAACGGTCAAGCGATTGTTATGTCGAAGTTCTTGTCCAACCTCGGAAATCTTGAATGGGGATAACATGTGTGCATTGATTGTGTGTTGTTGACGTGTCTTCGATTTGAAAAAATCCATCAAAAATATAAAAAAGAATAAAATAAGATCTCTCGACCAGGGCCCAACTTTATACCTCGCATCGTTGCATTTGTGTCATTTTGGTGGTTACCACTTTATAGGTGAGAGGGATCCACGTAAGATGTGGCTGCTGGCCACGCAAATCCAGCAGAGAGACACCACACAGGGTGGTTGTCAGATAACGAAGCACCATCCTTTTCTCTGCTCACTCTTCCTACGTCCATGTCATCTTGCTTGATATATTTAAAAAATGGTGCAATTTGGCAAGCATGATGACGATGATAATTATAAGAATGGTATCTCATTGGCCCATGAAGACCAAGTCAACCTACCGAGAAATAGTCTACAAGGAAAGGATTAGGTTGATAATCTCACTCCTTGCCTTTTTAGATAATTAATTAGATGATCAATAAGTTAAGTTGTTAACTCACAATCTTTTTCATCGGGAAATTATTAGGTTGAACGAATCCATCGTGGATTTAGGATAAAATCATCCAAGTGCATATTGTTGTTAGACATAAAAGAAAGAAAGGCGGCAAAAATTGGAATGATTGCATCCTAGATCCATAATAACTTTTTAAAGAGAAGAAAAAAATAAAAAAAACAATACCAACTACAGCAGACAAGAGTAGTAAATGAAGATAAATGGCTGAAGATAAGCATATAAGTTTGGCAAATGATTAGTCAAATTGAGTATAAAACAAGTTGAGATGCAAGTACCAATTGAAATTACATATCGAATCTTATATATTTATCGGATTGATTGGAAATCAAAACCTTGATCCATTCAATAAATGAGTAATATGATCGACGATGCATACTTATCTACGAAAATAGGTCAAGCTAAATCAAGTTTGTAGTAATCTATAAACCAATTTGATGGAGGCAACTTAATTATAAACAAATCAATCTAATCTAATCCGATTATTAAATGGTTCAAAGTTCTGAACGTGAATCTAATTCATCTAATAAGTTATGACATAAATAACTACTCCCAATATACATGATAAGAAATAAACAATAAGAACATAAAAATTTAAAATATGGTGTTACACACATATATATAGAGAAGACTTTTTATCACAAGCCTATTATTATCGATTATTCAATTACAATGAACAACATCACAATTATTGATTTATATTTTATCCCTTCAATATTTACACTATGAAGGTTTTTCTTTTAATTAGAATAAGTTATTAATCGGTATTTCTTGTTACCAAATCATTGATATAATAGCAATTATAACATTTACCCTTATGCTGATTAAGATAGTTGGCTGGGAAGGCCCAGCGGGTGAAACAGAGGTGAGCCCAGATTCTTCTTGGCCTCTAGTCATTATTGATTGTATTTATATATATCTTGCAATGATGCCAACCCTACAAAATGGCAAAGATGTCACATCTTGCTTTATCAACCATCATTGCAACATACGTATCCGTAACTGTTTGCATTTGAACCGAAATGATTAAAAGACAAAAAGACAAAAAAAATAAAAAAATTAGAATAAAAATAAATTAAAATTAAAATTAAAAATTAAAAGGCACCACAGTCACCGAAGAATAAGATATATATATATATATACTATCAAATATACATTGATATCATGTAAAAATAAATAAATAAAATGTTGGAGTGGAATTATCAAGCGCAAAAAAGGAGCAAGGATTAAAAGACACCCCAGTTGCCGAATAAAGAGGTATGCAATATATATATATATATATATATATATA